>JAQIXP010003642.1:0-12698 GCA_034700285.1 Proteroiulus fuscus
AAATATTTCAATATTTCAGTAAAATTTTTAATATTTCAAGAGATTTTCAATTATTTCTAGAGATTTTCAATATTTCAAGAGATTATCAATATTTCAATAAATCAATAATTCCAGAAATTTTCAATATTTCAAAATTTACACGTAAAGTCTCACTCTTATGAAAAATTATTTCTGACAATAAGGTAGGCCGTAGGCCTAGTGAAAAAATATTTGTAGCAATGAGAAATCACTGATTTTACGTAAAATATTTTTCCAAAACCTGCACATCGATTCGTTAAATTCACATCGATATAAATTGATATTTTTAACTGATTCCATCGATTAACGTAAAAGCCAGTTGAATTGTTCACGAATAAGCATAATGCCAAATGTTTTAAAAAACCACATTTTTTTCCAGTTTATTTCTAACTGAATCACGTTTAGTAGAGACTATACGAATGATTTTTAAAATTAATTAATAAATTTAGTTGTTAATAATTAAATTGATACGAACTTACCAGAAGCCGTCTGCATATGTGCTGTTGCATATTCTATCCCTTTTTTTGAAAGTAGATGAAAAATAACCTCTTTCTTTACATCTTCAATTGCCCAATTTTGGCAGATTCAGCACAGTGTGGGTGTGGGTTTATTTGCTAATATTTCATAGAAAAATGTTTGCAAAAATGTGCGTTTTTTTTGACTACTTTTGCAGTTCCATCGGTGGTTTTTTTTTCCAGTCTGGAATATAGTTAACAGCTGCACTAGCAGCTATTGAATGAACAGCTGCAATGGGGCTTAACTAAAACCAATAAAAGGTTTGCAAAATGTATTTTTCGCCTTCTTAGTATGTCACACAGGTGCTTCCATAATATTATTACTATATAGTTAAAACTAAACCAGGTGGAATAATCCTATATTTGTATTTTTGACAAAATTATTTTAGGACCTACTTTATTTTACTGCTACTGCTTCTTTATGGAGCAAAATACACGCATGGTAATAATAATAACAATAATTATTATAATATATAAAAATGTTGAAAGTATTTCGTTAAATACAGGAAGGAAATATCCGGTTTTAATCAAATTGATTTACTATTTATTACACACACCTATAATCTATTCAATTTGTTTTTCTGACAATTTCAATTGCTTTGTTATTTTATGTTTTTAATACAATTGGATTTTGTTATTTTGAAAGTAGTTTCAATGTCAGTGAGATGGATAGCTTCATTAGAGTTCAGCTCATTTTTGTTTTTTGGCATCATTCCAACTTGAATCACAGAGAAGAAGTATGCCATGGCATAATCACGTTTGCCAAATACACGTTAGGCGCCATTTTTTCATAGATTTCAGCAGACACTGAGAGTTGGTGGCGCCCTCTAGGACACGCGAGTGTACGTGTTATGTGAGAGCCGATGCCTTTTATCCAGTAGAGGGCGCTACGTACTGTCGGTAAAATGGCGCCTATTTGGGCTTTGTATTTTCCACCAAATCCATGTATTCGGGACATTTTATTTATATGATTGGTTGGCTCAAATCCAATTGCAATTTCCATGCCTTTCCTAAATTTTTTCATGCTCTTCCTCCTACAAACCCACTTTTTTTAAAGTGGGACTTTCCCTTTAAGAGAAATCAGTCTGTCAAATATGAAATGTGTGACCAGAGGGCGCCATATACCGTATTCTATGTTATATTACTGCGATTAGCCCTAATGTTTAAAGGTCATCAGTTAAGTGTGCCACCATTGAACTATATGGCTATTTTGGCGTTGTGATCGGATCATCCGCTTTTGTGATCCAGTTCACAAGTAGTTCTTAACTACATCATGCGTTAGGAACCAACCGCGAAAACGTGACCGTCTTTCTCTCTGTATTTTTCTCTGATCTCATTTGGTGCTCTACTTATTTTTGTAGTTTTGGTGGATCACAAGTGAGTAACCCGTTTCGTTACCTTGCATTGTATTTGTGATCCTAAACACCAAAAGCACAAGGGCCACCGCAAAAAACGCTTTATGTTCAGATCCTGTAACCAATGATACCAGCTGGTATCTTATCATATATATTTAGGGCATATTTTGGCGTTATGATCGTGTAACCATTATAATAACTTTATAATGAGTACATCGGTCTTGATTTTACAATGATTGATCGTGGATTTTCATTTTAGTTAATGAACTTGTCTACAGAGGGCGTTGCATTTTTATAAGGGAAACTATAAGCTTAGCCGTTTTGTGATCCAATGCATTTCAGCCACGTTGAATAGTTTCCTGACTTTTATAAATCCTCAAAAGTTCAAGAAATTTTAAATGGATTTCTTTTTTCAAGGACATTCAAGGGCATTATGCAGTAATTAGGATATATCACGAAAAACTTTATTATTATTATTATTGGCCTTGATCTAATATTTGAGGTGTGTAGTATTCAGTATCAATGTCAGTCTAGTATCTAATATTTTATTTAATGTTGGTCCATATGTGGGTATAATATTTGTACTGTGGAGAAAAAACATCTGTTTTATTTAAGTTATAGAAATATAGATTGAATTAAATCTAAATTGCTAGTTAAACTCAAGGTAAGGTTTTGTGTCTGTAGGTCAAAGGACGTTTATTTTTTGGGAAGAATTGGGGAAAATTGAATTCATTAAGTGTATTTATTTACACAGTTGGATCACTTTTGTGATTCTTTCAAAATTGTCATTAGAGCTTGTTTATTTAATTGTGTTTAATTTATTTAATTATTAATAAAAATTATGAGCGTATTGATAATATTTTAGGATTATTTTGAGAGAAAAGTTAGTACAGAAGTTGAGAGACATTTTTGTGAAAATGTTTTGGGAAGGTTGGGAAATTTAAAAAAAAATTAAGTCCATTAAAACTACTAAAATGTCGTATAACTTATGAATAAATAATTGCTTAAAAAAAACAACTTTAAATAAAATAATAATAAAAAAAAATTGTGGAAATTTATTTTTTTCAAACATTTGCATAAAATCTGCTTGCCAACGTGTACCTAAATTTAAAGAAATTTCACAAAAATGCTGTCAATTTTAATAATTTTTTTTTAATCAAATTCACAATTTTTGTGAAATTTCTTTGAATTTATGTACATGCTGACAAACCAATTCTAAGCAAAAGTTTGAACCAAATAAATTTTAATGAATAAATTTACTCCAGAAATAAAACTTAAAAATTTAAGATTTATTAAACCAAATTGAATATTTAAGAAAAATTGACAATCTTTTTTTTTTTAAATAATAATAGATGAATAAATGAAAAATTTGAAGATATTTGTTATCAAAATTTGTTTTATAAATTACGAATACATAATTTCTTTTAAAAAAAAATAATTTAAATAAATACAAACTTGGCAAAGTGTTTTTATTTAAATTAGTTTTTGATTTTACTTTCAAAGAAAATCATTGAATTTGGAGAATTTCATTAAACGTTTTTGTACACATTTTTAAACCAAAAGAAAAAACTCATTCTTAAAAATAATTCAATTCTGAAAAAGTTTATAATTTCATAAATAAATAAGACATTTGTGAAAAAAAACCGGTTTAACAGTATATTTTCAGAAAACAATCTCTAAAAACTGTTCAGATGCGTACACACTAGGCGTGTTTTAGCGTTATTACCCTGTTACCATTTGGATACATAGTTAGGACCTTGAGCGTTTTGCTGTTGACGCCAGCTGTTTTATCGTTGTGGATAACGATGCCGGGTAACCAAAAGGGTAACCAACCTGTTATCTACCTAAATAGGTGGTGTACGAAATGAGGTAACAGAAATTATGGATGCTTCATACAGAAAAATCATCAAATGAAGAACTTTGCGTTTTAGCGTTTTGCTCATATCCTATGATAAGAGTTAAGAACTACTTGTAAACTGGATGACTCCGCGTATGACAGAGTAATAACGCTAAAACACGCCTATTGTATCACAAAATATTGTTATATAACTAAATTGGTTATACGTTAGCTGTAAAACTTGTTATATAATGTGTTATTGAATGATCCAGTGAACAAAATACCTCAAGAAAAATGTTAAATGACACCATGTTATATAACTTTTTTCTTCTTTTTTGTAACAAGTTGTATAACTTTGCTATATAACACGTTTTGTGATATAGTGTGGACGCACCTTTATCATAAATGTGTAAAATTATTGAACCTTATTTTTCTGATAAATTAACGCAGCGCCCCCTTTGATTACAATTCCAAAGGAATTTTTTTAGAATTTAACGAAATTATTTACATTAATTTTTTTAGTCTCATGTTACTAATTTAGGACAATCATTAATTTAGGGCAGACAAATTGTAGGTCATCAATTCAACCGTTTAATTACATAAAGAGATAATAATTATTGTCCAATCAAATATATATATATTTGAACTTATTAAATTGCCAAAACTGAAATATGTCATCCTATTTTTTGGGTCATGCATATATTTAATGTGTGTTATTTCTATTTGAGGCCGCCATTACTGCTTGCCCGATAACATAATATCACTTATTTCTATTTTATTAACAATATTTATGGCTAATCGATAGGGAAACTCCAGCGGAAGAGGGTGCCAGCCGTTAGCCATCAGCTTGTTACAAATCCAAAATGGCCTCATGGTTATTTTTAATGAAATCCAACTGGAATAAAAAGTTCTAATTTAAGTAACTTACCCTGCATTTGATTTTTAAGACGCCATCTTGGAAGTTGAGTCATTTGCACTGTATCAACTAATGGCTAATGGTCAGCGGCTGAGCCGAAATGACTAGACACTTTATAAGAATTTACTGAGATATTAATAAAATGTATCCTTTGCTGTTTTATATTTTTAAAGGGAAAGTCCCACTTTTAAAATAGTGGATTGTAGGAGGAAGAGCATGGTAAATTATACTGTTTTATATTTTTAAAGGGAAAGTCCCACTTTTAAAGAAGTGGATTGTAGAAGGAAGAGCATTAAAAATTATAAAATTCATGGAAATTGCAATTTGATTTGAGCCCACCAATCATTAAATAAAATGTCCCGTATACATTGGATTTGGTTAAAAATGAAAAGTCCAAGTAGGTGCCATTTTGCCGACAGTATGTAGCGCCCTCTACTGGATACAAGGCATCGGCTCTCGTGAAACACGTAGACACGCATGTCCTTGAGGGCGCCACTAATTATCAGTGTCTACTTAAATCCATGCTTATATCTATGGTAAAATGGCGCCTATATGCAGTTAGCAAACCATGCATGTCCTAGAGGGCGCCACCAACTCTCAATGTCTGTGGAAAAATGGCGCCTAGCGGGTATTTGACAAAACGCCATTATTTCTTCAATATGGAAACTGTAACACTTTTTAATTGTCATAGCCATTCGCAGCTAGTTAGTGTGAACAACTTAAATATCACTTGTTACAAAGTGGGACTTTCCCTTTATGGCGCCTTTATGGAACCCGCGTCAGCAGCATATTTCAGCTGATGGCTAATGGCCGGCGGCTTAGCTCAGTAGCTGTAGATGCCTGACTTATTAAATAGGGAATCCGCCATGACACTTTTAGAAAAGGTTAACATGCAAACTAAAAAAACAAATTTTAGTAGGTTCACAATTACAGTAACCCCAAAATATTATCGCTTTTTTTTTCAAACCGGTTTTCTCTGTTTTCTGAATAAATTATCCACCCAGTTTCCTGACTAAAAAAAGCTTCGCATTTTTTACCAAAAGCATTTACACAAAGGATTTACACACAAACAACAACAACATCGTTGCTTCTGATTAACTTCTTTGAAAGTGCTTTAGTTAATAATAATCAATCAAGGAGATATTAATTGATTACTTTCTCATCACGTGACTCCCATATCTGCGATTGATATTTTTTGATAACTGTTGATAAGCAATTGGATTGTACAATAATAGACTTTCGCAAAAATACAAATCCTGTTCTTGTGCAGTTTTGTATTTTCACTCAGCAGTTCAACGAGTGAATGCAATTGTTATTATTTTTGAAGAAAAATGGGAAATTTTGAAAGCCATTCGGAAACTGTTTATGGATTAGATTTAGCAGAACTTCACGTTGATGAGGCTTATGCCATTTACAATTCAAAAGTTGATACCGATGCATGGATTTATTCACTGACTGACAAATGCACAGGAGTGAGTTCATTTTTAAGTTGAAGGCAGAAAAGTAGCTTGTTGCGTGGATATTACTGCCGCCATCTAGCGGTTACATTTGCTAAATTTAAACCGTTGATGGTATTGGGTTAGGTTCGCGATTATTTGGAAAAATATATCAGGATCTCATATTTTGGGAAATAGTGACCTGCATTTTTGGGGGAAAAAATTTCTACATGAATTCTCATTCATATATTTTATTTATTTAGTGCAAACCCAAATTGCAAGAAACTGCACCAGTGAGCAAATATGGAAGTCTTACCGGGATCCTGGATACCAAATTCGAATTTGATCTTTTTGTGAGTGACCGCGACGATGGATCACATTTATCCTCGCCTTGTTCGTAAGTAACAAAATAATTTATATTGCTTTTTTTATTTTTTAACCCTGATTAATTTAAAGAGAATGTCCCACATTGAAAAAAGTGGGTTGTTAGGAAAAGCTTGAAAAATTAGCAAAGGCATGAAAATTGCAATTTGATTTGAGTCCACCGATCATTAAATAAAATGTCCTAAAGACATGAATTTGGTTAAAAATGCCGAGCCCAAGTAGGCGCCATTTTACTGACAGTATGTAGCGCACTCTACTGGATAAAAGGCATCAGCTCACGTTAAACACGTACACATGCGTGTCCTAGAGGGCGCCACCAACTTTCAGTGTCTGCTGAAATCTGTGGAAGCAATTTCTGTAAAATGTTCCACAATTTAATAGAAAAATAGCAACTTAAAGGGAGTCTCACTTTGAAACAAGTTGATTTTAATAAAAAGAGCGTGAAAAATGAGAATATCCATGGAAATTTAAATTGTATATGATTGTACCAATCAATAAATAAAATGATCCGAATACCTGGATTTGATTGGCAATGCGAAGCCTTAATAGACGCCATGTTTATTAAAGCATAGTGGCGCCGTCTATTGGAATGAAGGCGCGAGCTCTCGTGAGGCCATAGACGTACACGTGCTAGGGGGCGCCACCTCACTTTAAAGCTTGCCGAAGGCTAAGGAAAATGGCGCCTACCGTGCATTTTGGAAACGTCGTGATTTCTTAAAAATGAAAACTTTGCTGCAATTATTATTGGCACAGAAATCAATATCTAGTAATTGTGTACTAGCTGTTTAAAAATAACTTCTTTCAAAGTGAGACTGTCCCTTTAACTGTGGTCAGTACTTTAGCACAGGAGACCCGGGGGCCTTCTGTTGCATTAGCCCCCCACTACTGGAAGCCTAAAGTGATGAGTAAATACGGGTATTATCTTAGCCAAACCTTTATATCTCCATTGGCAAATGTTAATACAGTATTTGCTTTAAATATTCCACATTGCAATTTCCTCGAACATTTCAAAATTCCATTGACTCATTGGTTTTAACACGGCATTTATGAAATACTCAGACTTTCATAGAAATTTTATTTATTATCTTTGGCAAAAGTTTTCCAATTTGATAACTATCAATCTGACATTGATTTTGTTGCTATTTCGATAATAATACCATTGTACCCAATGCATTGTTATTCATTTATATTTCATTGTTAAGTTACGATAATTTAAATACCAATTTGCTTATTAGGTCAATAGATCTATGTTACTTTTCAATTTAACTTTTTAATTTCTAAGGATTTGGGAACCGGCTTTTAACTTCCAAATGTTCCCGAAGAATTGTTTTTTAAGTTTCACGTTTAGGCAGTAACTTAATATTAGACCCTGATCTTTGTTTCTGCACTCAGTCACACGAGGGTGCCAGTGATTTTGCCTAAGTCGGGAATTAAATAGAAATTCAATTTTATATATAGGGTTATCTATTTAATTATTTGCTAATCGGAACTCCTCAATGCTTATGATATCAGTATCAGATTAACCTAATGCACTTAAGTTTGAGTGTATATATTTGAAGGGATAAATTATGCTATATCTCATTATATATTAAATCACGACGTTTGCCAAATACACAGTAGGCGCCATTTTTTCATAATTTCAGCAGACACTGACAGTGGGTGGCGCCCTCTAGGACGTGCGTGTCTAATTATTCCAATAAGAGTCGATGCCTTTCATCCAGTAGAGGGCGTTACACACCGTCAGTAAAATGGTGCCTATTTGGGATTTGCATTTTTAACCAAGTTTAAGTATGCGGGACATTTTATCTAAAGATCGGTAGGCTCAAATCTAGTTGCAATTTCCATGTCTATCCTAATTTTTCATGTTATTTTTATAAAATCAATTTGTTTCAAAATGGGACTTTTCCTTTAATTCTTATTATAATATTTTATATATTCGAACTTTTCAGACAAGGTAACCCTTTCAATGAATATGGGATATACAACTGCACGATTTCTAAAGACGGTAATGAAACGC
The DNA here is from genome assembly GCA_034700285.1 of Proteroiulus fuscus. Lineage (NCBI taxonomy): Eukaryota > Metazoa > Arthropoda > Diplopoda > Julida > Blaniulidae > Proteroiulus > Proteroiulus fuscus. The sequence goes on from JAQIXP010003642.1 coordinate 8,479, forward strand.
TAACCTGCGATTGTGTTGAAATTTATGACAGCGCAGATATCTATTGGCGTAAGTTGAAATAAAAGGTATCAATATTTTTTTATTAAGTTTTTTTTTTTTTAAATTAAATGAAATGAATGGGTTATTTTTAGCCATTTTATGCGCCGCTGCTTTCTACATCGGACTGGCCCTACTCTGGCTACTGTTCCTGTTTATTTTTGGGTATAAGTTTTGACATTCTTCCAGAAACTGTAATTGATTTCATTTATTTTCATAATTTCTTTGCTTATTAATGGATTTTCAGAAAGAGTAAGAAACCCGTGCAACGTTGGTGGCAGTTGAGACATGGATCCACCGCATTTGATGTAGGCCCTAAAGATGGCCCACAATGGGTAAGTAGGCCCCTAATTAAAATATTTCTCGTAATTAATTTTAGGACTAATTATGTTACTTAATTTTTTAACGTCAGGCATTTACGGCATCCAATCAGCCGGTCCCGAGAGCGATTGCAGCGCAAACGGCCCAGGCGACACCAAAGAAAAAAGAACGAGTTAAAGCCATCGACACTTTCCGGGGGTATTTTAAGTTTAAAGGGAAGGTCACAGTTCATGACAAGTGATATTTTAAATGAAAGATGAGAAAGTTTTAATATGAGAAATTCAATTTTTATGACTGATGCTAGCTTACGAAAAATATTGACCAGCAATGACATCGATTTTTAACGGCAAAGGCGCCACACCAAGTCTATACGCTTTTAAAAATCTCTGAAAATTTCCGCCATATTAAAATTAAAATTAACATTGTGAAAGTGGGAATATTTTTGAAACATTTCTACTATTCTATACATTATTGCATATAAGAAAAGTAAAGCCAAAATAGAATTAATTCTAATAATGAGGCTTTCTCTCATTTCTAACAGATGGTGCTAAAAATTTCTGACATTTAATGACTCAGGTATTCAAGAGATCAGGCAATATGGCGCTGCCCATGCTTTACTTAAAAATTGTGATTTCTCAATTTTCTCAGATTTCTCTTTGTAAGTTCAATTCAATCCAATATTATCCTTTTATTTTTACCCTTTTGTTCTAATGCTTAGCATTTAAAAAGGACCTGTCATGAAGTGTGCCTTCGCTTTTAATGATTTAACTAGAAAAATAGTAACCGCGTGGCAATGGCTAATATGTCTTATGCTCTTATGATAGGATAAGTATCACTCTGATGATCTTCGTGAACTACGGCGGAGGTGGCTATTGGTTTTTTGACCATGCTCCTTGGAACGGATTAACCTTTGCCGACCTTTTGTTTCCTTGGTAAAAATCCACGTCGCATCCATAATTTGTGTTGCCACATTTTTTATAACCTAAATTACAAATCATACCGTTGCTTTTTAAAAGTATTTTTATATAATATTTTTAATTTACGATGATTTTTTTAGGTTTATGTGGTTAATGGGAGTTTGCATCCCTATATCCATCCCATCCCTCATCAAGCGAAAGAAAACGAAACTGAGGTGTTTTGTGAAAATCTTGAAACGATCCTGTTGGCTGTTTGTCTTGGGGCTCGGCATCAGCAACGTTGATAACCGTAAGCCCCTGTTGTATCTCGTACTATTCAGTACGATGGTATCTGCTGAGTAGAACTTTTAATCAATTACTATAATTATAACCGGTATTTTAAATATTTTTTCAGTTGATGTTGTACACTTGAGGATTTTTGGAGTTCTTCAAAGATTTGCATTCTCCTATCTGATAGTTGCCACATTGCATTTGATATTTGCGCAGGAACCACGAGGAATCGAAGTAAGTAAACGTTTAATACGAAAAATGCAGAGTAGATTATTGTATCAAGCTGTCAGCTATTTGTTGATCATCCTTCAGCCATCATCTGTTCTAATTGGGCCCTTAAAGTTTGGTTGAAATGCAGTCTTTCTGATCTCAAAAGTGCAGAAAATCTGGAAAATAACTGTAAATTACCTGCAGTATTAACAGCATAAGAAAGCTAAAAAAACCTGCAGTTTTCTATCAAACATTTGCTGAAAAACTGCAGTTTTGTACCAGAATATTTGCAAAAAGACAACAGTCTTATCAGTGAAGAAAAACTGAAAAATTTCAGTTTTATATCTGGATATCTTCAGAAAAACTGCTATTTTTGTATAATATTTTTTTCTCGGTATTACACTGTATTTCAATTATTTTCAGTCATAATTTAATAACATAATTATCCATGTTCTTAGGATATTTCTGCATTTCGTGATCTCAGGAAATTGGTTTTTGAATGGGTGATCATTTTGCTGATAATCATGGTTCACTTATTAGTTACGTTCTTCTTGGAAGTGCCAGGATGTCCAACGTGAGTTTTCGTTGTTGCAATTAATTCAATGGATATTTACAAATAATTTTTTTAAATTTAAATATTGTTTTTCATAAAAGGGGTTACCTCGGACCGGGTGGACGCCACCACAGAGGAGATTACCAGAATTGCACTGGAGGTGCAACAGGATATGTGGACAAACAAATACTAGGCTACTATCACATGTACCAATATCCAACTTGCAAGGAAATTTACGACACGGTTGTGCCCTTTGACCCGGAAGGTATTCTGGGAATTTTGCAATCGTGTTTCTCCGTGTTTCTGGGTGTGCAAGCAGGGATGATCCTCGTCTCTTACAAGGAACCCAGACCTCGTATCATCAGGTGGACCATTTGGTTCGTCATCACTGTGAGTTTGTTTTGATTTTGTTTTAAAATTAGTATATTAGCATTTAAATAAGCAAAATTTTACTCCGTTTCACCCATTTTTGAACCACGGATCTGCTACATGAACAACGTTGTTGTCATTACATTGCAGCTCAGTGTCTTTGCTGCAAGATTACAGATCTGCAGTCTAAAATAGATTAATCAATTTTAAAATACGTTTGTCTATATTTAAAATTGGTGCCAAAGCCTGCATAAAGCGCTATAACCGAACTGCTACCGGCATTTAATCCATATTTAAAATTGCATTTTTCTGAAGAAATTTAAGCCCAGAAATTACAACTAGTGTTTTTAAAAGCTTTAATATAATAAAATACAAAAATGAAAAAGGTGCCAATTAAATTGCATTTAATTTATTTTAATCATTTTAATCGTTATTGGAATTGATCGGCTTGTCGGACAATCCATAAAAAATTGTTGTTCAAAATAAAATTGTGCTATTAGGCTAATTAATTATGATTAATTGCAGGGTGCAATTGCAGCTTTATTATGTGAAGGATCTGCCGATGATGGATGGATTCCAGTTAACAAAAACTTATGGTAAGTGCATCGTGGCCGGAGCAACACAATCCAGGATGCATTAAAATATTTTATTAAACTTACCTTTTTATGTTTGATTATATCATTGATTAACATCACTATATTTATAATTAAATAGTTAATTTATTTTTAATTACATTTTTCTGAGTAAATAACTTGTAACAGGTTGCGTACATTTCTGTTGCTTTCTGGATTGTGTTGGAAATTTTTTTTAATACTTTAAAACTGAAAAGTGTCATTTTTTTTTAAAGCATGTTTGTAACTATGTATAATATTTTGTCGTTGTTAGGTCCATTTCGTATGTTTTGGTAACATCTTGTTTCGGCTATTGCCTGCTCACAGTTTGTTACGTGATTATCGACGTCTTACATTGGTGGAACGGAGCGCCTTTCTTTTATCCGGGTAAGACAAAAAATTTGCACGAATTTAGTGAATGTTTTCCTATCTAAAGAATAATCTTAAAGGGGGATCTGAATAATAATATAATAAAATAACTTTTTGCCAGGCAATAATTTGAGCATAGGCCTACACAATTACTAGATATGAATGAATGGCTGTGACAATAATAATTGCAGCAGAGTTTCTATTTTGATGAAATCACAACGTAATTGCCAAATACACGTTAGGTGCCATTTTTCCATGGATTTCAGCAGACTCTGAAAGTTGGTGGCGCTCTCTAGGAGAGCTGAGGCCTTTTATCCAGTAGAGGGCTCTACACACTGTCAGTAAAATGGCTGCTACTTGGGCTTTGCATTTTCGATTAATCAAATCCATATATGCGAGGCAATTTATTTAAATCAAATTGCAATTTTCATTCTTTTCCTAATTTTTCATTCTCTTGTTTCTACAACCCACTTCTTTCAAAGTGGGGCTTTCCCTTTAAGGGGGCTGTCCACACTTTTAAAAAATGCATGCTCCTATGGGAATCTCCATGTTAACTAACGGTAC
>JAQIXP010003643.1:0-12698 GCA_034700285.1 Proteroiulus fuscus
AAGTTGAGCCTGAATCTGCCCATACGCATACTCGTAAATATCTGGCAAATTTTGATATTTATCAATAGGAATTTCCATCAGAATATCTTTTTCAATTTAATACTCCTTTCTTGTAAATAAACCATATTGATAAGCAATATCAATAAAATTATGCTGTGAAAAAACACGTTAGCTTTCATTACATATTCAGACATTAGATGAAAGACTTCCTATAAATAAAATTTTCAATATATATTCATCGCATTGTTTTGCAGGTAAAATACATTATAAAGCTATTTTTGAATTCGAAGTAATTCACATTGTCCCTGTTTTAGGAAAAACCCAGAATAAAAAATGGTTTTCAATAGGCTAAAAGCCAAAAAATATATATATATCCATCAGTTTGTTTATTGGAATTTTATGCCATGAAAATGGATTTGCTGCTGTGATCCAATATCTTTAAGTTTTATCTTGAATAATGCTAGTATTACTACACCTTTGGCAATGGTCAAGCTAAATTCTGATATTGTATTTTTGCCCCAAGGCGGATCAATACAAGTAAATGGTGAAAAGTCTTTTTTTCTGTATGTGTATATATATATCAACAGTCAATTTATTCTTATTTCACTTGACAGTTGGTGGGCTATCAGAGGATTTTTTGCTGAATTGAATAAATAATAAATACGCTCATACAATTCAAATTAAGCTTTTTTTTATAAGCCTCTCGGGTCCATTAACCCTTCATCGATTCAATCACATTTCATTTTGTGCTAACCACATTAATCATGGTTAAGAATATTAACAGCATTTTTTTAGTACTGGAAGAATGCACAATTATTTCATGAATCTATTTCATTTAATAATGCATCAAGAAGAGAGTGATAACAGCTAGGGTTATTTTAAGTTTTATTAATTAAATTATGCACGGATTTCTGAATCTATTGATCTTGTCAGAAGTTTTCTAGAAAATGTGTTCCCAACTGGAAATAAATTAGCAAGATATTATATATAAAAAATAGAAACTAGGGATAGTTTTTATGATTATTTTGAAAGTGAATATATAATGCTAAAATGGTATTTGGTGAATTAAAGTCATTCATGAATTAGTAATTTAATTGAAATTTGAAAATCTACCAATTAGAAGTTTTTAGAAATTGTGAAAATTATAAATAAGAGCTTGTAATACGCATGTGCAGGAGAAATGGATTCCATTATTGCACCAAATTGTTCATATATTATTCATTTTGCACTTTTCGGGAAGTTGTGCACTCAAGGGAAGGAATCACACTAAATAGAGCAATTTCAAATACATTTAGACACAGCCAGAATGTTAAAAATACATTAACCAGCTGAACAAGCTATTTTATCAGAAAGCACTCATTAATGGTTTTAATGTAGGCCTACATGGTCAGGCTAAATATTATTATTAAAGATGTATTAACTATTTTCTTATAATTATGAAGACAAAATTGCAAAATGTTGTGCATCTTTGTTTTTTTGCTTCTAGCTAAAAAAAAAAACAAAGATGCACAAAACAAACATTTTAAATAAAATTCAAACATGAATTTTATTCAAAATATACATTATAGGATTTTATTTCAAAAAGAATGGACTGCAATAGGATTTTATTCCAAAAAGAGTGGAATTCAATTGGATTTTATTCCAAAAAGAATGGAATGCAATAGGATTTTATTACAAAAAGAATGGAATGCAATAGGATTTTATTCCAAAAAGAGTGAACTGCAATAGGATTTTATTACAAAAAGAATGGAATGCAATAGGATTTTATTCCAAAAAGAGTGAACTGCAATAGGATTTTTTTTTTCAAAAATAATAGAATTCAATAGGATTTCTTTATAGAAATTTTTTACAAAAACAAAACAAGATATTTTTAAAAAAGATAGTAACATTATATACATTTTTTGCCAAAATATTTAATTTTTGTAAGATGATACCATATACTAATAATACTACATTTAATGATAACCCATTTAAAATCATGAGACCCTATATCAAATTAATGTATTAAAACTGCATATAAACTAGCTATGTTTAATGTATCCTTTCCTATAGATAAGCTAGACTTCATTATTATGAGTTCAACTTAAACAAAAAAGTGAACTTGATCTTGAACTTCCACTTGTAATTTAAATCCTTAGGCAATTTATTAAAACAAGGCATAAAATTAATAAAAATTCATAAATTATAGGGAATTTACCAAATTATGATAAGATATGGACATATATAGTGGCATCTGGTGTGCCATCAAAAAATGTGTGTGGACACCCTGTAAAATTAAGCCTGCAGGATCAGTCCACAATCCATGCATGAATCCAGTGGATCTTTGAAGGAAAGAAAAATTTACATCTATCACGAAAAAACTTTCTAGTTTTAGGGATAGATTAGCTACACGTTCCAGTGAATATAATGGCTCAAAAAAAGTCTGACATAGGCCTATAAAACGAAACATTTTTTATATTTATTGAATGACCATAGTAACGGTTGAGCGCCCTTTTTTTGGGGTGGATTTCGATCTGAAAACCGATGCCAAAAGTTACCTTAAAACGACTACATGGTCGTTCTAACAATATTATAGCACAGCCATTTTTGTTTTACAAGAAAAGAAATCAATTATAATATGTCTGCCATCAATGTTAAATCAACCATATGACCAAAGCCATGTCTATAAAAGAGTGGTTCCAAGCCACTTTCCATTATTTTTAACAAGCATTTCCTTTTATTCGTAGCCAAAGTTGACAGGATACTGTCAAAAATTATCAAAGCAACGAGCGAGAAGGCATTTATAGATAATTGAAATTATGTAAGCCTATTGTTAGGTTTAAAATAATTCACAAAGCTGTACTGATCGAAGGATAAGACTAGTAACTTAGCTAAAAATGCTAAGGAGTGTTCAAATATTACGCAATGCAGTTGAGAGGGGGAGATAATTTCACATTTTTTTGCAGTATTGATCAACTACAATTCTGCAAAAAAATTATGTGAAAATAACAATTTGTTAACATTTTTCTCAGAAATACAGTTTCAGATTTTATAAACTTACATGTTTTACCAAATTACAACATTTGGAGACTTGTATACTAATTGAAGAGCTGGGATATAAAAAAAACTACATGAGTCCATTTTTGCTGAAAATTAGATATTTTGATAAAATTGTAGCTAAAGTGTTGTTCTATCCACTAATTCAATAAAAAAATTGGGGTAAGATAGGAAAATGTTTCTCATTTTGAGCACTGAAGATGAAAAATGTCAGAATCACTTTGTGCAAAATTTTGGGTATAAGGTTACCCAAATTTGGGTACAGGTTTAAAGTGAACTCGAAACAAGTAGATTTCCTTCAAGGGAACCCAAATTGTGAAGCTGCATACCAAAGCACAATTTTTTATCCTTAAAAAAATTAAACTCAGAATTTTAAAATAACTAATTTTAATGCAATAAATCTAAATTTTCTCTAAACAATTTTTCTCAAAAAAAGAAATCTGGATTCATGTGGTTTTTTATCTCAGCTCTTCAATTGCTGAATAAATAAATGTAGTGTTAACTGTGTTATATAAAAAAATTAGTAATGTTTTTCATTTTTTATTGTGTGCAGTATTAGTTAACTACAATTCTGCAAAAAAAAAAATAATAATAAAAAAATTAAAAAAGTGAAAATTACAATCTATAACAATAGAATTCTCTCAGAAATAAAGTGTCAGATTTTAAATATAAATATTTTGTCTAAATTACAGCATTTAAATATTTGTAATAATTTATGAAAAAAAATGTACCTAAGTATTACATTATAAAAGTAGATAATGCAGTTTTCATTTTTTCACTAAGTTACTTTGAGGAGGGTGTAGGGGTTTTAAACTGCAAAAGAAAGTATTACATAATATTTGAACACTCCCTAAAAGTAATAATACATGCACTGCTGACCACAATTCTAATTATCCACATTAATAATTAATTAATAATACTAACATGTATTACATAAATAACAAGTTAAAGGATGCATGTATAAATAAACTAACTAATTTATTATACGAGTACAACAGTATTATTAGTAGAAAATTTGGGAAAGGTAGAGCTCTCCTTAGCATCAAGTTTCTAACATAATTTAATTAAAACTGTTATTGTGCATTAACAAATAAACCCAAATTAAAAGAAATTATAGCAATTCACAAGAGCCACAGTGGGTCCATCTAGGAAATACCCTTAGAAATATACCAAGAAAATAAAACTAATAAGCATGTGTGAGGCACTACAATGCAGGTAATCATACACTGTCCAAACTCATGGTAATTATCATGGCACCAACACAGGCTTAATTCTTGGAAATTTTGAGTAATTTAATTAGCTGAAACCATTTAGGGCATTCACTCTTGCTGCTTCACAAGCACACTAAGCATACCGGGTAGTGAAAATTATATTCATGGTTTCTTGTAGGTTCTATACTGACTAGAAATTTTCCATTATTTCCAAGTCTCGTTGCCAAATAAATTTATGCAAATAGCTTTTCACTGTCAAATGCACCATAAGCATTAATTTTTAGCATTCATATTAATGCTTAGAACACCAATGATTCATGCATTTCTCTTCGTCAAGGACGATATTAATATTTACAAATGGTATTATTAATCCATTATAATATTGGAAATAAATTTACTGTCAAATTCAGGTTAAATTTTTTATTCAAGCATCATAAATGCGTGTAAATTGCATTTTTATGCTTTGCATGATAAATTCATTCGCTGATGAAAAAAAAATCAGGCTTATTTTTTTTTGCATAATAATTTATAATTGCCATATTGATGTTTGTCACAAAGGTTACTAACACATGTTTCATTACAAAATGATTGGTTCTTTGCATGTTTCTCTGATATTTTGCACAACTTAATTATGGGTATGTGGATTCTATGCCAAGCTGCGTGATTCAAACGCATTTTGCAAACATTTGATTTAGAAGATATCATGCAAATGGCAGAAAGTATGAAATTTTTCACGTTATAATATTTAATTTTATCAAATCATGATTTACAACACTATATTCTATTAAGTTGAGAGAAAATCATAATATTAATTGTAGTCAGAAATTCCCAGGTCTAAAAAAAAATAATATTTCTCATTTTTCTCCAAAAAAAAAAAAACCCATGCAAACAGAGTGAAAAAATTACTGCAGTTGACTGAACTTCATTTTGCAGTTCTCGCTTGAAGTAAAACCGCAGTTTACTGCAATAAAACTGCAGATGGATTGTTGGATTCTAACAGTTTTATGAAACGCATTGCAGTATAAAACTACATTTCATAAAAAAAAATTTGTTTCTTTTTCGAATTTGCTGAAATGCAACTTTACTGCAGTTGTGTTTCATAAAACTGTTAGAATCCAACAGTTTGTCAGCAATTTTACTGCAGTTTATAGGCCTATATTGCAGATTGCAGAAAATATTGCAGTTCAGTGATATAGTACTGCTGCACTTTTTCACTGGGAATATTACTCAATTTATGTCCATAAATAAATAGCTTTTAAAATGTATTATTTAAATAAAACCCTTGTGAACTTTCGATCTCTCCCCCCCCCCCCACACACACACACTTTTATTTGGGGGGGGGGGTGGGGGGAAGGTCAAAGTTGTTAGGAATGTATGCCATAATTTATAATTTAAAATAACTCTTTATAACATTTTAAATAAAATCTTGACATAGACTGTACTCAACCTAAAAACTAATATAAGTTTATTATCATCATCTGATGATTCCTCTGGATCCCCTTCAAAAAAATTAGTTAGGTTTTATATGATTTTGTATATCAGATTTGGCAATATGGGGATTAAGCATTTAATAAATAGTACCAAAAAAACTTATGCATATCAACAATGTCTAGGAACGGGGGGACCTGTTTCGACCCAAATAATTCTTGTAAGTTTACCAGTTCATGTACTACTATAACCAAAGAAAATGCACACTAATTCAGGGTAGTAGTACATAATATTTTCTAGCAAAATATTTCAGTTTCTATATTTCAAAATTGTGATATTTTCAGGTGGTATGCACGTTTGGCTGATGGTCTTCTTTTGCCAATTCATTTTGGAGGAAGAATGAAGCAAATAGGGGCAGGCCTGCTAATTCAAAGGGCTCAAGTTACTGACAGGTATAAGTCACTTTTTCGTTGAACTACAATACTAGACGAGTTGAGATCAAAAACCATATGAGTCCATTTTTGCTGAAAATGAGGTAGTTACATAAAATTGTAGCTAGTGTTGAGAGTTTCATCCGCTAAATCAATGAAAAGTTATGGTAAGATAGAAAAAAGTTGCTCATTTTGCCACTTAAAATGAAAAATACCAGAATCACTATCATGTACAAAATTTTGGGTATGGAGTACCCAAATGTGGGTATATGGTTAAGGTGGACTCAAAACAAGTAGATTCCATTCGAAGGAACCGAAATGTGAAGGTGCATTCCAAAGTGCAAGATTCTATCTTAAAACTTAACCTCAGAATTTTAAAATCACAAATTTTTATGCAATAAATCTCTATTTTCTTGAAAGCATTTTCCTCAAAATAAGAAATCTAGACTCATGTGGTTTTTAATCTCAGCTCTTCAATTATTTCAATCTTACGCAATAAGACAAAAAAAAATTATAATGATAGGCTAATTACAAATGAAATTTCAGTGGTGATTATATCTGTGATGTTAAAAATGGATTTGGAAATGCGAGAGGAGAAACAGCTGCTGTAATTTTAGGTAAGTTTAAATAATTGTCAAATTTATTTCATTGATTTTGTTATTAAAATGTGCGCCTGCGTGAACAGTCAGACAAAATATATTTGTATTTTATCTTAGAACCAATTTCTGTATCGATTCAACCAAATAATCAAACAGTGGATGTTGGAAGTTCAGCTATTTTTAGATGTTTGATATCTGGTCATCCAATTACTACCATAAAATGGCTAAAAAATGGGGAACCACTCAAAACCAGCAGTGAAGAATTGTCCTTAGCATCAGTGAAATGGTCAGATGCTGGAATTTACCAATGTTTTGCAGAAAATAGTCATCGTTCCGCACAAGCTGTTGCTCAACTATTGCTCGGAGGTAAAACCATTTTCATTACAAAAATCTATGTATGATTCAATTACTGAGATAATAAAAAAGTTAATTAACTGCTACGGCTGCTCCACAGCGAGCTTTTATAGTAATAAAAAAGTAGACGTACACGAACCTATTTCTATGTTCATGGCTTAATGATATTTTCAATGAATTCAGCGAAATAATTTTAGGCCTACCGACATTCGTTAGCAGTCTTTATAATTTGGAATGAGAAAAAATGCTCCAACTTTTATTTATTTTGCCCAATTAATGCAATTCAAAATGTTTGTACACGAAACCATTTGCATTTAAAACTGCGCAAATGAAGCATTTAAGCTAAACATTACAAACAAAGAATCCAAGAGGGATTAGATAATGAATAAATTAAGGGGTTCAGTTCTGGAATAATAATGAAACAAAATGTTGGAAGAGAAGTGCTGTTGATTAAATAATTGTTTACAATGTAACAGTGCACTAAAACTACTAATTTTAACAGATATTTCACCAGAATTCCGAGACACATTCAAAGAAAAAAATATCGATCCAGGCTCAAATATTTCCATGACATGTTCAGCAATTGGAAGTCCAGTACCGAAGATGACATGGCTTTTAGATGATAGGTCAATAGACGAAGATGACCGCTACGATTTTGATGAATTTGTGGATGCCGATGGGGCATTGGTCAGTTTCCTAAGTTTAAATAATTCCCAAACAGAAGATGGAGGGGTATATCACTGCATAGCCACTAACAAAGTATCGAGTGTGAAGCATTCGGCTCGTTTAAATGTTTATGGTATGTAATGTTATGATATGATTATTATTCATAAACATTTTTCCCCGTTGTTAAAAAAAAACTTATGACCACAGGTCCAATTTCAATTCGCCCAATGGCACCAATCTCTGCTGTTACTGGTCAAAGCGTGGTTGTACATTGTCCAGTGTTTGGATTCCCAATTTCCAGTATTAAGTGGTGGAAAGGTACGTAGAAATATTTAAATAATATCAATTGTAGGGGTGTGTCAGGGGTACCTGTTTTTCACATGTTTGCATATCACAATTTTATTTTTCCCCCACATTTTTCACATCCCAACCAAACACTTTAGACCCCTTTTTCGCACTTTAATTGCTGAAAATTGCACCAATTGCTTCCATTTGTAATAGATATTGCTACTTGCAAGTGCTCCATCCCACATTAAGGTAACGAAATTCTGTAGAAAAATAACATGAAAGCTTAAACTTCATCACGATTTCTGCAAAATCAGATTGCTTCTACAGAAACTTATAAGCAGCTTAACTCTGCTGATAAATGCATTTACTTCAAAATGCTTTCTGATATATTAGGAGAGCTGAGATCAAAAACCACATGAGTATAGATTTCTTGCTTTGAGAAAACTATGTAGAGAAAATCCAGATTTATTGTATTAATATTAGTTATTTTAAAAATCTGAGCTTGATTTTTAAGATAGAATCTTGTGTTTTAATATACGCTCGTACATGTATGCACCTTTACATTTTGGTTCCCTTGAAGGACATCGACTTTTTTGAGTCCACTTTAACCCTGCACTCAAATTTGGTTACCTAATACCCAACCAAAATTTAGCACATAGTGATTCTGGCATTTTTCATCTTCAATGCTCAAAATGAGAAACTCTTACCCCAATTTTTTATCGATTTACTGGATAGAACAACACTTTAGATACAATTTTATGTAAATATCTCTTTTCAGGCTTTTCAGCAAAAATGGGATCATGTGGTTTTTGATCTCAGCTCTTCATTTATGTTTCCTATGGGATACCATTCATTTTCAGTTACTACTTCTTTTTAGATAATTTTGTTAAATCACTTAGAATTCTCACATTTGGCACACTTGTTTGTTAATATTCAAACGTTTTCACCCATTTTGCCATTTTTCACATCTGTTACATTTCTGCAATAGTGTTAGCAGGTCAATTACTAATTACAACTTTTTAAAATAGATGAGGAATTGCTACCACAAAATCTAAGACAAAATATTTATCCAAATGGGACTTTGGTAATCATTGAGGTCCGAAGAGGGATGGACGCTGGCCGGTACACCTGCGTTGCCTCTAATGACATAGGAGAAACCGAGGAACAGGATATTAAAATAACTGTTTTAGGTAAGAAATAACATTTACCATTTAAATTATAAATTTTTTGATCATTTTTACGGATAAACTTGCTTTAGCTTTGGGACTGTGGGAATTTTTTGAATTATAATCCAATCAGAATCTGATTTACAAAACTATAATGCTAAAATACAGTTGAGGGGACAACAAGCCATACAAACTCATAAGTATATACAATGTAATCAACACTAACAAACTCCAGACAAATTTGATACTGATCATACTGTGACCAGTTTGAAACTTATTTTAATACCTTTTAATACCTATTTTCTTATTTTTACCTTATTCTCTTAAAAATTATTTGGATTTGTAAAAGGTTTTCCACCTGTGTATGTGCAAAATATTTGCAGTTCCACCCAAGCTATTACCTTTCACATTCCAAGACCAATTGGTACGAGAAGGTATGCGTGCCAGATTGCAGTGTGTTGTCAGCGAAGGGGATTTACCCTTGTTTGTAAAATGGTACAAAGATGGTCGTCTAATCCCACATGACAGTGACATGGGTATTTCTATAAGAGATCTAGATGAGTTTTCCAGCATACTGACCATCCGGAGTGTCACACCACAACACAATGGAAATTACACATGTTCGGCAACTAATGATGCGGCATCGGTCAGCCATTCCGCTGAATTATACATCAACGGTAGGCGACCGGTTTTAAAAAATATAGTTATTTTTTGCATCTTTTTTACATTTTACATTTTTTTAACATCTCATTTATTCCATTTTTACTATATGCATCAACATTTTTATTCACTTTTTTATATAATATATATCAAACCACAATTTAAAATACAATGTGAATCAAAATGAATGCCCTCACCAGCTCACCTTAATTTCAATTATAAAAATGCAACAGGTGTGGGGCAGTCATTATGACACACACTGTATATCCATATACCAATAGGCCCTTAGCAACGAAACAACGGTGAGATACGCACGTCACACAATATTTTTGCAAATTTTTTTGACATTTCATTACATATTTTGGATTGATTGTACTTTTACATAATTTCTTATATAGTAAAGTAGAACTTTGGTTTTTAACACATTTTTAGTTCAAGACCAGTATGCCTTGTCCATTCAGTTTTAGAGTTTTTAATTCCACTTTTTTGATAACTTTTTTATAATAATTATTTTTAAAAATATACATGTTACATCATTTTTGCTCGGCAGTTATTACTCTGATTTAGAATGATTATATATGGTGTCGGGACAATATGCACGTTTCAACATTAGCATGTTCCATTTGCATTCACATGTTTGTGTTTGCACTCATGTAAACTACAGTGTTTTTTAGAAATCTAGATAATAGCATTTGTAGTAAATACTGGAATGTGGAAATACTGCAGAAATCAGGGTTGTAGTCCAAATTTTTTTCAGGGGAGAAGGTGGGATATCTGAGTTAGTGAGATGGTTTGTGACAAGGAAAAGACTAGGGGTTTTCAAATTGTGAAGTAAGAATCCCCTCCTATTTTATAATAATATATAACTTGCATTTTTATCACGGGAACAGAAAGAATTTTTTAATTCTGTAATTCGACAAATAAATTACTCTAAAAATTGTTAAAAAGAACTCGTCCAAGATATGTGAACTAATAATGGGAAGGGGGGGGGGGTTATACATTGTGACGTAATATTAGGAGGGGTTCTCAATTTGTGTCGTTATACTAAGGAAAGGGTGGGGGAGATTTACGATTTTGGGATGAAATCTGACTGAGGGAGGGAAAGCTCCCAATGTGAACATTGTTATATTATTATTACCATCCACTCAACAATAATTACTTTCAACATTTTCTTTAAAAATCTATTCAAAAACCATACATTATTAAAATTTGTCATTTCAAACTTCATTTTAAAATAGATGTTATGATGAATTTTAGTTTTCCCAATACTCTATGAGAGAGTAACCCGGTGCTACAAAAGAGTTAGTAAACTGTACATTCACCCTGTAATAAGATTGATTTCGTCTCATTAATTTTGTAACAGATTCAGACTAATAGGTCCTTTAGTAATAATAGACAATAGATTAACATGAAAACAGGCTAAACAAAACCCAGACAATTTTTAATTCCACGATGAAATGTGGTAAAAGTGCAGCTGAATGCAGGCATATAAACACAATGCTTATTCTATATGTCAATATTGACACAATTACCTGGTAGGGATATAGTTTAAGCATACATTTACTAGCCAGGATTCCAGGAACGTTTACTATCGAACTGAACAAGATACAGACATGAGCTTTTCATATTTTATCAGTGAACTAGAAACACTCGTAACAATAGCTGATAAAATATTTACGTAAATTACGTCAAATGTCAGATATGGAAAACAAAATGTATCCCCAAATTCCATAGTTACATCAATTCCCTACACATGTATTCCAATAATACCATTGTCATGCCCTACATTTCGTCTACTTTTGCATTCAAGAGTGAAATATCAAGTATTTCCCCAGCGATTTCCACTAACGAGTTCCATTCAAATTCAATCAATGTGATATTAACATTTTTCTTTCATCAAAAGAGATTCTCTGACAATCCCCCTTTTTTTATGAAACTTCATCAATTTACTCTTCGCATTCGCCATGCGCAAATAGCAGTTGATTAATTTCAAATTAAATTCTGAATCCTATTTCCAGCTATCCCATATATGCAAATAGTCATGCATGCTTCAATAAATCTACTGCTAATACAATAAAATGTCAAAAGACATTGACATGATGTAGGTCTACTCTGACATTTTATAGCAATTTCTAATAGAACATGTCATTGAAACGTGATGTGATTTATAATGAAATATAACTTTATATAAATGGTTCGCCAGAAGCATCATGAGGGGTGAACATACGATATATTTTTTGCAAGAATTTGATGCAAATGATGCACTTAAAAAATTATTTTAAAGAAAATTCGGTTGCAGCATGTAAAAGATACTTGTTCCAACACTGTGGACTGTGAAGTGATCGTGTTTAAAATTGCACGTAAATGTAAAACTTAAAATATTATTTATACGTGCAATATAAATAAGCACTATAAAACGTTATATTTTGCAAGTATGTATATATAGCTAGTAAAATATGAATGAAATTTTCTATGTGAAAAATTCAAGTCATTCACTCTTGAATTTGATAAAAAAAATATATGGAGAAATACCTGTAGCTTGAGAGCATTTATAAAGTAATGTCAAGGTAAGTTCTTTTCTTATCAAGGTAAGCTAAGTGACTTTTACTTAAGACTAAGCATTTTTAAATATTCTTATATATGCCTTTTTTTCTAAAAAAAAAAATTATACAAGGGAAACAGGACTGCAATAAATAGTTGAGCAAAACTTGAGAAAATATTATATTAAGAAAAAATATTCTTAAACTATTTTTTCATTATGAGCATAAATACTTTCTTATATGCATGTTCACTCTAATCCTCTAAAGGAAATTCGTGCTAAAACAGATGCTTATTATTGGTCCTTTTTCTTACGTTCTA
>JAQIXP010003644.1:0-12698 GCA_034700285.1 Proteroiulus fuscus
AACCCGTTCTTGAGTTAGTACAGTTTGAAGAAAACGAATTTAACATTGAAATCCCCATAGGCCCACGCTGTTAAAAGAGTGGACAGCCCCCTTAATATGGATATTATTACATAAGAAATTTAACTTTTTATTATTCCATTCCGGACATAATAATTAATATTGCTTTTGTTAGTGATCACAAAAGTAAAGACTCCCTTTCAATATTGCAAATATGAATAAAATCTCCTGCTGGTATAGTTTAGATGGCACCTGTCACTAAAGTGTACATTTTCTTTGTATTTTTATAGTTTCTTTATACGAGAAGGATATACGCTAGTATAATCTCAAAATCTAACTTGTTATTGAAAGTTAAAAATGGGAAATAAATCTCAGATTGGGTTCAACGTGTTTCTGGCTATGAATCTATTCATTTTAATGGCAATGGCGACCAATGTCAGTGAAGATTGTGAGGAAAAATATATCATGAAGACGGGTCAAGTAGAAGAATCGGACAACACAAGGCGAATTTTTATATTTGACTGTGAACCAGATAAAGTATATGAAATCGAAAAACGAAAGTGTGTTTCGCCCTTTGACATGCATTCAAACGTTTTGAGTTCATGATTTATCTATTCTGGGACAACATAGATAGACATTTTTAAAACAATTTTTGTATATTTCTACAAGCTCAACATATTTGCTCATCAACAACAATGGACAAAATGGACCTCAGGTATAATTGAATAAAAACATGCTAATCTCCAAGATCTCATTGGATTTTACGAAACTTGTGCAACAAAAATTAAAAAAACTGATCCCCAAGTATAATTTTATAAATTTTGCTTCTTTTTTAAATATAATTTATTATATTACTGTGTTGTGTTAAAGCATTTTAACTTTCCTGACTTTCCCTGACTAATTATAAAGTTTTAGAATTTAAGATACATTAGATTTTGCCAATCTTGCTCAAGAATAATAATTATGATCCAATGTGTAATTTAATAAATTATGCAAATTGCTTTTGAAAAATGTGAATATATTCATTTCTAATATGTGTTAAGATTATTAACATAATTTCCCTGACTTTCCCCGACTAATTATGAAGTCCTTAAATTTATAAGAGCTCATTAAACTTTAAGACATGTTGTTTCTATAAAGCTAAATTTACTTGTAAATGAAAAGTTAATAATTTTTTTGAAATTAAATCCTTGAGTATGATTTTCCCCAAACATCCCAAAGGTTTTCCCTGACTTTAACTCACTTACAAAATCAGATTTCCTGGACTTTATCCCATATGAAATCCATACAATCTCCTTGACCACCCCTCCCAGTAAGTAAAGTACTTCAGTAATATATTGCACTGAACTGCAATCTTTTCTGCAATCTGCAATAAGCCTATAAACTGCAGTAAAATTGCTTCTGAACTATTGGATTCTAACAGTTTTATGAAACACAACTGCAGTAAAATTGCATTCCAGAAAATTTGGGAGAATATTTTTTTATAAATGGAACTGTAATAGTACAACAGTTTGGCAGAAATTTTACTGCAGTAAACTGCAGTTTTACTGCAGGCGAGAACAGCAATCCGGAGTGTAGTCAAAAGTAAAATAATTGTCTGAAGTCTTATGTACACAAATATTTTTCTCATCCCCAAATACATTTTAAAATTATACTCATAATAATGATAAAAAATTCAAAATGCATATTTTAAAGTTGTTTTCTGAAATAAACATTGTGAATTTCATTTGAGTTTTGTTATTTTATTCCATATCGATTTTCAAATCAAGGTATAGAGTTTAAATTTTGATGGGATTCTCTCTTATTCCAAGAATATTCTTACCATGAATTCAAGTGATAACCCCCCCAAAATATTTCAAAATTGACAAATTAATAATTTTATTTTGTTAAATTAATATTTTGCACTGGTCTATATCTGGTGGAATTAATCGGTAGCAAAAAATAAACATATCAAATTTGATTGCTGACTTCTGCGAATAAGATTGTTATTATTGAATATCATGTGATGCACAGGGTTCATAGGTCCAACAGTTTTGCAACCTAATAAACTAATTTCCTTAGTATATACCAAGATAATTTGGTGCATCCAAGCATAATCGGACATAAGGACACAAGAGTAACATCATAATCTAAAAGTAAGTTCCGAAATTTTCATAAAATTTATAAAAGTATTTAAAATTGATTTATACTAAACTTCCAGTTTATTCAAACCTAATCAAATACATTTAAATCTATCCATATATTATTTATGTAAACAATATTCTTAGTCAAAAATTTGACCTACCCTCAGTCCCCCTAGTAACACTTCCTAACACAGTTTCTAACAGCACCTCTATAAAAAATAAGATATGTAAAACTGCTAACCCTTTCCCCTACCCTACAAAAGGAAGACTAAGAAAAGCAATATTTTAGATTTAAAATTAAAGTCTTGCTATAAAATTTATGTATCTAGAATCAGTTTTTAAATTACAATTATTTTGTATTAAATTTTGGGGGCCCCACCCATTTATTTCATTATATCTAAGTCTTCCATAACGGTATTAAGTTGCAAGTCTAGAATAAACAAAGAAAAGTCAAATTATTTAATTAAAATATTTAAAAATCATTGATTCTAAAAATGGGTACACAAGGAACCATATAGCATTTTTAAAAAAACTTGGATCTTAAGTAATATGTGGACGACCCCTAAGTTGAATTACCCTGATGACCATTTTTAAAGAGAAACCAGTAAGAAGTAAAGCGCCATAAATGATGAACAGATTTCAACTACAATTTAGCCCATACAAAAATATCAGTCCATGTTACAGTGTATTTGCATAACAAATACAGTAGCTCATAATAAAATAGCCAAAAAATTGTTTGAAATGATGCATGCATTATGAAAGTGCTTTTGAAATGAATTTAAATATTCAGGTTGGCTGGATCCACACACAAAAAATGGTTAGCTAACTTAGCCATCAAAATCATAAAGGTTATATTATTAATTTAACCCTGATCTGGCACCTGGATTAAATAGATATGATCTGTACGAATGGGCTGACCGGGCCACTGTAAATCTGACTCTGCAAGAGATTCTTACTGCTACACTAACTGTCCTTCCAAGAAAGGCAACTGGCAAGGTCAAGCAATGTCACTTTGGATGTAATAGATATTGCTGATTTGCTGATTCTGTTTCCATGCAGAAAACAAGAACATAAACATGGCGGCCAAAATGCATATGTGGCTAGTATTGGGCCTTATACTTTTCATCACTTTGGGAGTGCTTTCCCAAAGAAGAGATCGATATGATTCTTCAGAGGAAAGCCACGAAAGTTGGGAAGATTATTCGAGACTTGACCGTCGATGTGCCCGGGACCAGTACTTCGACCGCAGAACCGGAACATGTCAATCACGATACCCTGGTATAAAGAGAGTCCTATTTTCGTTAATTAAATAGGGGGAAGTCCATAAAAACAGTTAGCAAATTTGTGCAGAATATTTTCTGCATACTGTTCATTTTCTTCTGTCTAGCATTTTGTGCAGAAGGTATTCTGGAAAGCCTGCATGTAGAGGATTATTCAGAAACTCTTAATTAAAACTATGTGAAACAATTTTTGTGCAGAAATATTTAAAATGCAGAAAAGTATCAATTTTGGTGTTTTTGATTGGTAGTGTAACGAAGTGTTACATGACAACTGGCTACTTTGATAAAACAGTTAGTGATCAATTTTCTTAAATGGGATATTTTGGAAGAACCTCAAACAAAATTTATGGACGTCCCCCCACCTACACAAATTTATTTAATAGTATATTTTACTTTCCTTACAATAGCCAATGACGTTTTGCCAAATCAGGTTAGAAGGCGAAGATTCATTTTTCCAAAGAATTGAACTGTAATTCGGAGAAAAACAGCACATTTTTACTGCCTATAATGTATCATCATAAATAAGCCTAAATAAATTGTAAACAGCCTCAGTTTTCTATTTTTATGTCATTTACGTGTGATGCTTTTTAAATTTGCCAACAAGTGGTTTCACAAATTGACAACTTTCCTCCAGCAAAAAGTTATCTAATAAATATTTATAACAAATTTTGTCTTTATTTTCATCGTCTTTCTGGATGAATTTGATCATCCAGACGAGCAAATTTTTATCAGAAATTTATTTCTTAATTAAGAAGGCAAATTTCTGTAGAAAAGTCTCACTCTTGCTCTGCAGAAATCTACGTTTCATCACGATTTATGCAGATCTCGAAGCAGATCAGGTCTCTGTACAAACTTTAAATAAGTTTACATTTCTGGAAAACATAAATGTATTTTTTTGCAGGAATTAATTTCTGAATTAAATATTAGAAATTTCTGGAGAAAAATTCATTATTTTCTGCAACAATCTAAGCATAACCACGATTTCGTCAGTACATATATGTTATTTCTTTTGCAGAAATCATTTCTGAATTAAGAGTAGAAAATTTTGCATAAATATTCACATTAATATTCTGCATAAATTTAAGCTTCATAAGGAGTTCTGCAAAAACAGATCCTGTTCTATATAAACTTTTAAGTAGTTTACATTTCTGCAGAACATAAATGTAATTTTATTTTGCAGAAATTCATTTATGAATTGGCAATTTTGGTAAAAAAAAACTTCATTCATATTCTGCAGAATCTTATATGCTTTATAACAAGTTCTTTATAAACATTAAGGTTTTTCACATTAAGTCAGAACATAAATGTTAGTTTCTTTTGTAGAAATTACTTTCTGAATTAAGAGTAGAAATTTCTGCATACATATTTACATTCATATTCTGCAGAAATTTAAGCTTCATAGCGATATCTGCAGAAGCAGCACATATGTCTCTATATATAAACTTTAAAAAAGATTACATTTCTACAGAAATGTAAACATAAATGAAATTCTACTGCAGAAAGATTTTACCTAAATTTGGAAATGAAGTTTCTGCAGCAATAGGTACCTGCAGATTTATTTTTCACAAAGGTATAGCCTAAATAAATAAAATTATTTTGTCATATTTGAGTGTATACCGCGTATAGAATTTGAAATTTACTGAAAGTGAAGGGTACTCAAAATCCTACAGCAATGAGTTATGTTTTTACATAAAGTTATGGTAAAATAATGAATAGTATATGCTTGACATAACAAATGCATACAAAATGCAATTTATTTACTTTTTAACTAGAAATAAAAACGTTTTTCAAGCGAAATATAATTATAACCTGTTTTGTTTAATCGTTTTGCATATAAGTATAAATTATACTTGAGTTCATAACTTTAATAAATAAAAGCTAGAAAAAAAAATAAGCATTTCAAGGGCAGTAGGATATTAGATGACTATATAAACTTTAACTACGTAGTTGCATTTCCACTGAACCTATACAGCTCGTACCTATTAAACCTGGAATATTACATCATAAGGAGAAATTCTTGTTTCAAGCTATTGTTTATTCTGTCACACTGCTATAACATCCTCAATTATTACCCGACTGCAAGGTAAGTAACAATAGAGCGTCCATTTGTAAATTAAAAATTAGTTAAAGTGGTTAATTAGTATTGGAAGCTGTATAGCAATTATATAGCTTATTTTTATAAGTAAAGTAACCCTAAACTAGTTTCTGATGAGTGTTATTTGTAAAGATTGGTATCCGTATAAGCCAATATATTAATGGCTTAGCCTCTTTAACTTTTCCTTCATTGTCTATGAGACTAATCACATGTCCATAATTTAAAGTGTAGAAAATTACTGGTTTAAATGAACAGAAAACATGCTTAATTATTCCTGCAGTTTGTCACATTACTTACATGTAATTTATGCTTTTACCAAACAATCACAACCATGTTCGGTATGCTTATATTTAATAGAAAAAAAGTTTTAAAGGTTTCAAAATGTTTAAATAAGCAACAAAATAAGTAACGTCATTCGGCAGCAGTTTACAATAATGCAATATTTCATGTGGATAATGTTCATTCCCCAGAAATTTGGCAATTTGCATAAAAAGTTACTAATTATTGAGCTACATAAATTGTCATATTTCAAACCTTGAATAATGGAATTGTACAGTTAAGCAGGCTCCAGTTAATTCGGTTATTCCTGATTTGTAATTCGACATTTTATTTAAGATTTAAGCTATTTTTCAGGAAAATCACAAAATTTCTGAGAATAGACAATTTATTTACATGTAAGATTTAAACAATTTGTCTTAACATTGCCAAATCATTTTCTGGGTATTGTTTTGTCATTTCTAAGTAATGCCATACTCACTTTTATTCACTTTCTGATAAATGCCATTAAGGGCCGTGCTAATGGAATTGCAAAAGTTCCAATTTTTGTAGGCAAGGAATAAAAAAAATTACAGGTTTACTATATTATTGAATTCCACACAGCTATGGATTGTACATATTTCGTTACAGAATTAATAAGATAACAATGGTTACCAAGAACCATATTCGGTTCCTACTAATACTAATAACAATAGTGAGCCTGCAGTGCTTTTGTCAACAAAGCTTGGGTTCAGACGTTGATTCAGAAAACACTGAAAATACCAGTAGGATTGATGGACTTGCAATACTTGGACATGTAAGGCCGAATTGCGAAGATAACGAAGTCTATGATCGCAGGAGAGGAAAATGTGTACCACTATTTTCAAGTAAATATTTTAATTTAATTACATATATACAGTGATTAATCGCTATAACTTTCCAACCAATTGTCAAATTCATTTCAAATTTGGAGCACAAATACTACAAACATGCAAGTGTTATATCTGTACTTTTTGCATAGACATGCTTCAAACTTTGTTATTAATTCTACAGTTGCAAGTCGCTGGTACAGCAACATTCATTTTCTAGTAGATGTGCATCTTCCATAGAAAAATCTTTAAAGAGAGTTGATGGGGTCGTGATTGACCAATACCCTGGCCCCTTAATTTTTAGGACCAACTCCCCTTTCCCCAATAATTTAGTATCTGAGTTCATTAATTTTAAGAATTATAGGTATCCCTATTTCCCAGCATCCACGTGGAATGCTGATGATTTGAAGTTTAACATCAGTGCATCATTTGAAATTCACCAGCAACTCAATTCAACTCAGTACCCTAAGATCAGCATATCGATATGCCTTTTTTGAATTCCTAGCAAATTTGAACTATTTTTAGAAAGATTATTTCACTGTCTAACAGAACATAAGGAAAAATGGGCAAATAATAAGCATCTGTTCTAACAGGAATTTCCTTAAGAGGATTGGAGTGAACATGCCTACTTCTAGTATTATAATTTGGTTTAACGATATATAAAACTAAATTTAAATTAGGCCTACATAGCAAATTAAACCTTTCGAACAAACCTATAGCTTAAATCTTCTCTTCGAGACTGCAATGATCCCAGTTTAGAGAATGTTGCATCTCGGTCATACTACATAGCAAATATAACAGTTTTCAATGACCTGCCTGCATTTTAGTTATTTTGTATGGATTTCAAATTGGATCATAGTATGCTAAAAGGGGCCTCGCCAATTCGTTTTATAACATGTTTCTTTTACTAAAAAAAGGACAATTTCTAAATATGCTCTGAACAAGCCTCATTCGTTGGTTTGCTTTATACCATCCTATACTGATTTGCTCATTCCACAGAAATGTATTAGCAATGCAGGTATTTCACAGAGTTCACAAGAACTAAAGGAACCCCAGAAATTTTCAACAGAATAAAGGTGAAGAATTTCTGTAGAAAAAATTGCATTTATGTTCTGCAGAAAAGTAAATTTCACTTCAATTTCTACAAAAGCTGATCCTGTCTCTACAGAAACTTAACATCACACATTTCATGATTTCATTAGAACATAAATGTAAATTATATATTTTTCAAAAATTCGACACATAAATTCTGTATACATTTTCTGCAGAGATAGGCAAGACTATATTTATTTTCCACGTGGAAACTAGCAATGTTTGACGATTCTACAAAGTTGGTTTAATATATTTTTTAAAGAAAAAAAGAAACCTTTTTAATAGAAATAGAATATGATATCGATCGCCACAGTCATGTAAATAAATTTGTTTCTGAACAGCTGATTTCAAGAAAAAGAGGAGTCTCGATGGAATAAGTTGAAAAAAGTAGGCCTAATTCTAACAGTGAGGTAAGCTTTAATGTACCAGTATTATATAATTTCGTTATTTATATTTAATGGAAAAAACACAAAATAGCATGCAAATGTTTTATTTTTTGCATTTTTCAGATTAACTTTTGTCAATTTCCAGTAAGGACTTCCTAAACACAGCTATATGCAAATTGATACTGAACTTCCAGGCTGTTCCACTGATATAGAGCACCAAAAAATATGCTCATTATAATATACTCATAATTATTATGTGATTTATTTTTGAACTATACATGCCAAGTGTTTTTTGCCAAAAAATATTCAAGAAGTCTATAGATTTTGCACGCAAATGGTGCCCTTATTTATGAATTTGTACTAACAAGTAAGTCTAATTAATGTCATAATCTATTGGTCTAAAATATGAAAATTGAGTAGGCCTATTATGGATATGTGACAAGGATATTTAATATTCGTATTAATCATGCACATTGTATTCTGCCCTCATGAACTATGGAAGGAGTTGAACTCAAATCAACACAATTAATTAACAGTCTGATCGCATAACTAAATCAGTCCATATTTTTCCGCTTTTGAAATTATGATAATGTTTTTACAAAAATTTTAAAGCATTTATTCCAACAATTACAGCATGCTAAATTACGCTTGAATTCCATTATAGGGTAATTTATTTTAAACTTCTATGATTTCCAAATACCTTATTTGTGTATTTGTGTGAGCACAATTTCATTATAAACAGTGATGAAAATTTCGCACATTAGGAGAATCTCTTCATGTGACAACTTTTTAAAATCTTTTAAAATCTTTTGAAAGGGGAACTCTCGTCAATGGGGAAATTGGCAATTGGTACTTTTGCAAAGTCAGGGAATTTTCACAACCAGTATATATCTTTGGCAAATGTGGATTTTGCAGAAAGTATTTTTGCAATTGGTCAACTTACAGACAGGAGGAAGCTTTGCAACAGAATAATTCGCAATGACTTCGACCTTTTACACATTTTGTAGTGACTTGTGTGAGACTTAATGGGACAGTTCCAATTTGGGACAAATGAATCTTAAAATTAAGATTATTAATGATAAAGAAGGGCAGTCTTATTAACA
Source organism: Proteroiulus fuscus (assembly GCA_034700285.1). Taxonomy (NCBI): domain Eukaryota; kingdom Metazoa; phylum Arthropoda; class Diplopoda; order Julida; family Blaniulidae; genus Proteroiulus; species Proteroiulus fuscus. The sequence continues at coordinate 9,201 of JAQIXP010003644.1, forward strand.
CCTGCAGTTCACCTTTACCGTACCAAACGTTTCCAAAAACGATGATAAACGCCATTTTTATAATAGTCCCCCACCCAGGCAGAATGGCGCTACGTGCAAGGTTCAAGCATAAAAAAATCAATAGCTAAGGTTTGGTAATTGTAAGTTAAATTTTAATTTCCATACTCTACATATTTCTTTGTTCTCTATCTTAATTGATTAAAAAAAATAGCACTTGAGAGCTATGCATTAAAATTCTATATATTGATAAAAATAAGTCAAAAAAGTCCAACATTATTTGGCTGCTAGATTTCTGCTATGACATTAGTGTAAACGTAGACATTAGTTGTAACGTATGACACGTAATTAAATGTAACGGTTGGCAAGTACTGGTACCGTAGCAAAAGTAAATAATGCAAAACTGGATAGTTGCAAAGATTACACTGCAAAAAATTGTGTATTGCAATTTTACCTATTTCAAAATTGACAGGTAGGCTTACCTGTTGCAAATATACAATTATGAAAGTACCAATTGGTAAAGTAGGCTACAGTTGCCAAAATACCTACTGCAAAAGTGCTGGTTACCAACCACATCCCCGATTCAGGTTATATGATTATTTTTTCCGAGAACTTTTTTTAGAATTTAATAAATTGTCTCTTTCCCTTCCATTCCCCCATGCATGTTTAGTGTATGTTTACACCACTGTTTATAGATTATTTATTCCTGCATGCTTATTGCTTAGTAGCTGGTCACGCAGATAAAACAGCTTTGTAGTGCTAAAGTGGTTAATAATATTTATTAAGATCAGGTTCTACTTTTTTGTTGGCCTATTTTAAGAAATATTTTTGTGATTCGTGAAGTTTCTTTGTGTGCTCAGAGAATAAGTAACAAGTGCGTGATATTCAACATGTAGACCTTGTAGTTTATACGCCTTCGTAACAAGTATCAGCTTTCTATATCTGGTCCAACTGGTTCAGTATAGATGCCAATTTTACTTCCAGTTTTTCTGTTTACAATTGAAATCATTATACAGTATAGAACATTTACAGACTGTTCATCTTTTGCCGCAGGATTAATAAGATTGCAATGGTTAGCATGAACCATATTTGGTTCATAGTTATGCTAATAACAATGGTGAACCTGCCGTGCTTATGTCAACAAAGTTTGGGTTCAGACGACGAGTCAGAAACAACTGAAAATAGGACTGGTGGATTTTCATTATTTGGACATGTTAGGCCGAATTGTGAGGATAACCAAGTCTATGACGCCAGGAGACGAAAATGTGTAACACTTTTTTCAAGTAAATATTGTTTCTTTTCATTTACACATATTAATAATACAACCGATGTATCAAAATATTCCACTTAAATTGCAGAAATTTTGCAGTTTTGCTTATTTTAAAGTGCACAGTGAATCCGTATAGCATTACGAAATAAGCTGCAGAAAAATTGAGAAATAACTGCAGTTTTAAACGCCAAAAATTACATAAATTTTGATTTCAAGATTGCCATTTCCCCATAGTTTCTCTTAACTTTTTAAAAACTGTCATTATTTTAAAAAAAAATTTATTGCAATTTGCGTTTTATAATGCACTGGATTTACGACATGTAATTTAACATCAGAAAGATTATAGAAATTAGAAATAGTACGAGCCTCGTATTTTTTTGGGAATACGTTCAAACCAATGAACTTCTCTGACATTTAATACTGGTTATATTACCTGGTAATTAAAATGATTCACCTTGTTACATCATATTTCTAAAATAAAGACAAAATAGCCGAGAAGGTCATTTCATATTTTCTGACTTAACATAATTCAGAAATCATGTCCATTCTAAATTTAATACATGGATGGAGCCATTTTTCCATATCATTACAAAAGTGACTAACGCCATCTAGTGGTTATTCCTGTAAACTAAACCTTTGAAAGTGTTCACGTATGGCTTCACTTATTCTCAATGGAATAGTTAGTTCTGTAAGTTGAATTCCTAACATTACTGAAACAATCACTGCCTGCGAAATGCACTTTCTACTAAATCAAACTTCTTCAAAAATATATTTATTAAACAATGTCTAAGCACTTCCTAATTTTGTCTGTTTTTAAATAACTTGTAACAAGTTGCACTTTCTTTTAAGCAATACTTTTGTTTTCTTGCAAATCTGCAGTTTTTCCCATAGATGCTGCAGACTTTAACTATCTACTCACAAATTTCACATATTAGCAAAGAACAAGTAAATGATTTTTTGTAAATTATAATCATTTTCTGCAGAAATTTTCATTAGAATAAAAATAACGAATATTTACCGAAAAAAATTTTCATTAATGTTCTGCAGAAAAGTAAACTTCACCATGATTTCCATAAAAGATAATCTAAAGAAACTTTTAACATATATAGCATATATTTCTGTAAAACAAACATAAATGTATAAATTATTCTTAAAAAATTAGGCAAAATATAGGCAAGCTCTATATTTATTTTTCACTTTGAAAGTTATTCATGTTTCACGATTTTTTGAACAGTTGACTTCAGGAAAAAGAGGAGTTTCACTGGAAAAAGTTGAAAAAAATAAACCAAATTCTAACACTAAGGTAAACTTTAATGTACCAGTATTATAATTTCATTATTATGCATAATTTACAAAAATAACACAATATAGCATGTAAATGTTTTATTTTGCATTTTTCAGAATACCTCTGTCAATTTCCAGAAAGGAAATCCTAGATAACTAAATGCTGGTTCCTAAACACAATTATGCAAATTGATGCTGAACTTCTATGCTATGATACACAGGACCAGAAAAAATGTTCAAGTTAATTAAAAATTAATAAATTAAGATATCACTTGTTTAAGATACACATTATAATGTACTCCTAATCAATATGTGATTTATTTTGGAACTATATGCCAAAGTGTTTTTAGACAAAAATCTTCACTGACCAAATCTTTAGATTTAAGCTCGAAAATATGGTCCCTATTTATGAATTTGCACTAATTCATGCCATAATCTATTTGTCTAAAATACTAAATCTTAGTATTATGCATATGTGACAATGATATTTAATATTCATATCAATCAAATTGTATTCTGCCCTCATGAACTATGGGTGGAGTTGAACTCATAATTAATAAACTAAAATTGATTGATTTGATAAAACTTGTTCATTACAAACTATATCTTTGCCAATAAAGTATTCGTTCAAAACAATTAGTGCACTATACATTAAGGACGAGCTAAATGGTAAGTCACATACTATATACAATGCAATTATTCTGGAAAATTTGTAACTTACATGTGTAGGCCTACTTGAACCAAAAATTGGGCTACATGAGTTAAATGCAGGGTATTACAAACATATTCTCTGATAACATAGCAATATTGGTATTACACTTATCAAGAGGCAGTAATCAATTTTCTGGAATTAGAGGATTAAGGGGGCTCTCCACACTTTTAGAAAATGCATGCTCCTATGGGAATCTCCATGTTAATTACCGGTACATATTAATCGATAATGGCTA
>JAQIXP010003645.1:0-12697 GCA_034700285.1 Proteroiulus fuscus
ATGCCTGGACGTTACCACCACATACACCATGTAAATCGCCACCCCTCCTTTCCTATATGACCCCTGCATCAAATTTCCCCCATCCTCAATGCCTAACAAATTTTAGGGGGGGCAACAGACTTTTTGTCCACCCTGTATATATAGAAATTCTTCCCCATTCTAATAAAAAGTGCATCGTTTATCATTTCAATATAACTTTTGCCATGCCATTTATTTTACAGAGGGCGCTGATTATTATTTCACTTGGAAGAAAAGCAGATAACAAAACAAAATTATTATCTGAATTTTTATTTTTTTTGAAAACTCATTAATTTAGCATTATTTTTTGTCAATACTTCTCTTCCAGCTTAAGATTCGTGGCTATCCCAAAGTCAGCTATTTCATAAATCTAATAGGCATTCCACTTAAATTTTGTTTTGGGTACCATTTAATAAAAGGCACTGTTTGTCATAATAGTCGGCACACCATTTATTACAGGGCGCTGTCCATAAGTGTGGTAGATGTGCTGTTTATTAGAGTGAGCTACGTTTTTTTCTATGGAGAAATTTTTTGAAATTCCCCAAAATTCCATTCCATAAAAAAGGAAATAAAATGCTAGAGAGCACTGCCGTCAAGAAATTAGGCAAAATTCCTAAAATTCCTTTCAAATTCCATTTTATAGTGGAATTTCTCAAATAATTAACAGCAATTCTACAAAATTCCTTTCAAACAGCACTCCAAAAATGAAAAATAGAATGATGTAGATGGCAGTGTTGTCGTTATAGTTATGCAAAATTCCCTAAAATTCCACTCCAATGCCCAAAATCTCCCATTATATCCCGCTCCTAGGCCAACTCATATCATAAAAACAAAAACTTACCACAAGATGAAGCGCAAACTCCTTGTACATCCGAACCCTCTCTGACTCCAATATTATTGACTCAAAAGCCAGATCAGTTTCAAACTGACCACGGACCTAATAGGAAAGCAATATATACAGTATGCTAAATCACAGCTATAATACATTGGAATTATAGGATCCACTAGATAATTTATGATTAGATAAACTAAAATGTGTAAAATTAACATGTATTGTCGTTACCTCTTCCCATTTTGCGCCAAGTTCCACTGGAGGGGAAGCATTGTTTAACATGCTAAAAAATGCAGCTTCAACTCGTCGTTGCTAAAATGGAAAATACCAATTAGCTTCATTAATGCTTTAATTTTCCCATCTGTTTATCTGACCGCAAACTCTTACCTGGCGCGCATCTTCCTTTATCCTTTCCTTCTCTTTTACTTCTGCTTTTTCAAGAAACTGTTAACAAAATAAAGGCAATAGCACATTAACTCAAATGATAAAATAAACATGGCAGGTTGTCTTAAAAAAATACATCAAAATTCGACAAAATTCCCTAAATTTATTGCAAATTCTCGCGCAAATTCAATTCCAAAACCGAGAAATAAATGTCATAGATCCCATAATATTTTATCCTCGAATGCCCTTATGTTTATATCTACTAAAATGATTTCTGTCTGATGTAAGAATTAATGTGCCCATTTAAAAATAGCCAAATGAAAAATAAAATTTGGCTTACGCTGTTGTAAGTCAGCTTAACATTGCCAGCATCCAGTGTTGCAGAGCGTTTATCTTCGCTAATAACTGTAGCAAATTCTTCAAAAGTTGTCATTATTTCAACAGTAAAGTCTTTATCCTAATCGAAAAAAAAGTTGTCAAAAGATTCTTCAAACATAAATGAGATACTGATGACAAAGTTGATACCTTTAATATTTCTTTAATAATTTTTTTCTCGTCATGAAATCTAGCTTTCAAATCCTCCACATAAAATTTGAACAAATCGAGTGGGGTTGAGCCTGGCAAAACAATTGCAAAACGCCAAAAATTAATTTTTTTTTACTGCAGATGCCAGAACAAATGTTGAAAACTAAAATTAACTTACCAGGTTGTCCTAACATGTTCGAAAAACGTGCATCTCCACTTATTACAGGAAAGAGCTCGACCCATAAGGACATTGATGTCAATTTTCCCTGCTCGTGCAAGTTGTCCAGCAAAAGCTACCAGCGTATATATATTACAAAATTACGTTAACAATATTGCACACTTAATTTTCGGAAAACAAAACTTGTGTCAAGCATCCCTACCACGAAAGAATCCCGATTTTTGCGTTGCTGTCTTTTAATTCTCCGTTTTTCTCTCTCCCGTTCTTCTTCTTCATCTTGTTCGAGCTGCCGAATATGCTCTTCGAACACAATAAGGGCATCTTCTTTATCCATGCCTGTAGCAAATAATTCCAAATATTAACAATAATCATGCATGAATTCACCAATCCATTTACATTTACTCCTTAGATTTGCTAAGGTATTTGTTTATCAAAGTGCAAATTATTTCAGTTATGAAACTCTTCACGAATATTATTAAGCCCTTTAAATTATTTTGAATGAATTAGTTTTAGATCATGTTAACCATGGGTTTTAATACGGCATTTCAAACAGTCATCTACAGCCAAGGAATTACCAGCAGGAAAAATAGTATAATTTCATAATTTACCATCCGACACTTAGTTAAAACTTTTGAAGTTACTTTGACTTTTTTAATTTTTACTTATTAAATAAATGGATAGTAAAAACAAGACAAAGTCGGTGACCACCAGAAAGGTAGTCCAAACGTATAATTCGTGGCTCGAATCCAGACTTTGTCCTATTTATCTTTTCCATTATTTAATGGATTCAAAAAGTCAAGGCAACTTTCAAAATTTAACTAATTCGTTAATTTGAATAGTGGGAACCAAACAATGCCAAACAGTGGCAATTAAATTAAGAAACAAAGACAAAATTAGTTTAAATTAGTGGATTCACAAAGCTTTAACGGAGGGGTGTGACATTACAGGAAATTTTGGACATCGGAGGGATTTTGAAAGGACTTTTGTGTGAATTTATAACTAGCGTCCTCCTCTGCATTTTAATTCTCGTTTTTGGAGTGGAATTTGAAAGAAATTTTGTGGAATTTTGTCACAAAATGGAACAGGAAAGGAATTATTTGGAATTTTAAGTGAATTCTTGATAATAGTGACCTCTACGGCATTTGAAAGATATTTAGAGGAATTCTGCCATGAAAAGAGTTTAGACAAGCTGAAGCGCAATGTTGTACCCTTCTGACTCACCCAATTTTCATAAGAGGCAGCATTCACGTGAAAAACCCTGAATGGGTAGGAAATTCGTAAATAAAAAAAAAAATCCAGTAAGATTAACCTGGATGCACTAAATCACCAAAATTCACATGGCATTTCCCAAATTTTATTTGGGATTCAACCAAAAGCGATACGTCAAGATTTACTACGGGCATAAACAGTTCCCCCTCACACGTAGATACCCTAAATGTGTCCTTAGATTAAGAGCACATTACATTTAATTGAAAAGTGATATATTACGTACTCAACAGTTCTGTGTCCTCAGCAAACGTTGGATTATCGAGCAACAACTGCTGTGCTTCTTGCCAGCTCGTGCAATAAATTACATTTGTCATACTATCCAAAATTTCTCCAAGCGCCTTCATATTTCGTTTACGAAGACCTTTTGACTCTTCCTAATTAAATCAAAGCGGGATTTTGTAGATGAAATATGCCAATTGGCAAGTTTTCGTTTGGTAAAAAAAATGCCACAAACTTTTTCTTTCTTTGATAAAAAGAAGATAACGTCTTCATAAAGATCACGTCTTTCTCTATCGGGAACCACCTTCCAAACTTCATCTTCTGCGAACATTATCTCAGCTTTACGATATCGTGTCAGCGATGTCATTTTCGGATGCTTTTGTAAATAATGTTCCAAGTCTTCCTTAGCTTTCTTAGCCCTTAACCTGTGCTCTTCCTTCATAATTCCATTGAAAAGAAAATCCTTATAATTTTGTATAAAATTTTGCAACAAAAAAAATTACACAATCATAACTTACCCGGTCTTCCTTTGCTTTTTGAGTTTTATATGCATTAAAGGCTTGCTTCTTTTCATTTAGTTTCTTCAAGGTTCCGTAACGAGGATCATTAGCGATTGATTTGAGTGCTTGCTCCCAAGAAGAATTATATGGGACGTCCTAGAAAGTTATAAACTTCACTTTCAGCAAAATAAGATTAAAAACAGTGATAACTGCCAGTCCACTTTACCTTTTCTCTAAGCAGTTCCTTGAAAGCCTCGATTGCCTCCTTCTTGTCTTTAAAAACCAATGGCTTTGTTTCTTTCGGCTTGTTTTCTTCTTCCGTTTCTTCTTTTTGCAGCTCATCCTCTCTAAAAATATTTGTTGGAAAGTCTTTATTAAAAAACAGGGTTGGCGTAATTATTTTCTTTGTATCTGCTCTAATCGCTGGGATTAAAAGTGACACTTGTTTTACACGTATAAAATGCAGTCTTATATAGACACTCCAACATACCCGTCATCCTTATCTTTATTATTTTCAGCAGGTTCTGCTGGAATTGCTGCTTGACATCCAGGAACTGGCAACTGAATGTTACCCACGACTCCAGTGGGGGTAGTAATAGAATTGGCAGCAGATATTCCCGTCGAATTGTTGTTGCCATTCGGTTCAGCAGTCACTGTAGCACTACCACCAGAATCGTGCCTAAAAATAACATTTGTTATTAAATAATACTGATTAAATTTCTCAGATTGTCGACCAATAGAAAGCAAAACCTACTTTTTTTCTTCTCCATTTTTAGTCACAATTAAAGTCTTTAATTCCTCGAGTTCTGGAGGAATCGTCCACCGGGATTCTTTCGTTTGAATATTATGGTAATATATTTTTCCCGTATCTGATTTATACTCTTTCCACGGACACTGTGATAACAGCAACTGCAACCGATCCAAAGATCGTTATTTTCAGCTTAACCGAACGGAATTTATTATATAACCAGAAAACCTTATTCTGTCTACCTCGGCGCGGCTTTTCAATTCATCAGGTTTTTCCCATGAAGATTGTTTGGTAACAGTGTTGTAGAAATAAGTCCGACCATCAGGAGCTTTGTGCTCACTCCAATCTGTTTTCTGGAAAAAAAAATCAATATTCTTCAAAATAAAAGGGGATACAAGATATGCATAACACAGAGATTCCCACTTCATTAATATTTAAAATCACGTTTTCTGGTATAATTTTTTGTAAAACGTTTAAAATTAGAATAAATTTCCTCATTTTTCTGAAAATACCTCCTACCAAATTAAACTGAATTACATAATTTATGTGTTGATTGTAAGGTACTGAGATGTGCTAAACCCTTGATTGAAATTGCATTTTCTTACAAGTATTAAAGTTGCAGTTTAAATTTAACCAACAGGTCACCCTAGTATATTGCTAGTTAAAATTCTTTTTGTCCTACCCCTCAGCCCCGAACTTAAATCTGGTACCAATGGTAAAAAAATAACAATTTTTTTTAAAAGACATTTACCAAGGCATAGCATTTTGGCTATTAAATTGTTCAGCGTTTCATTCAAATGGGAACCCTGGTCATGAATTTCAAAATGCTCTTAACATGCCTATAAATATCATACAAAAGTTTATATTTACCATATCACCCAACTTCACCAAACAAGACATAGAATAATAAAGAAAAATTGAAAGGCCATATGGAAAAAAAATTATGATCATAGGCCTATGGCAAAACAAATTTGTTTCAAAATCTAGACCAATGCTATAAAAGTTAATAGCATTAAGACCTACATTAGAATTTAGTAAAATTAGCAATTATAATGTAATTTTTTTGTTAAACTGAACTTTTCGTTCATTTTAATCAAAGCATACATTCAATTCTTAGAAAAATACATGTTAAAATTACTTTACTCGTGCAAATCATATTTGCAAGGAAAAATATGGCCTTAATTTTTGTTATATTGGAAAATTTAATCTATATGCATTACTAAAATAAAATACCTTAGTTGATTTTTCATCTAAACTTGGTGTCGGTGCTTGTATACTCATTGCGGCAGTTAAGCCTTCCGTTTCATTCTTGCCAGCCATCGGTCCGTTTATGACACCTTGTGGAGTGTTAACTAACGGAGGAGCTGATATAATTGCCGGGGAACCTACAAACAGTAATAAAACTAAAGAATTCACATCTCACAAAAACTAGAAAAGAGTTTTACAGAAAAAAGTCAACCTGGTTGTGCTTGAGGAGGGCCATAAGGAGGGATGAATCCTCCGAGCGGCATTGCAGGTGGAAACTGTGGAGGAGGAACTCCAGGAGGAATACCAGCAGGTAAAGCAGAAGCAGCCCCATGATTCATATATCCAGGCGCAATGTGAGGTGGCAACTGAAACATACACAAACATCATGCAAATTAAGACTATAAACGACGTAAGAATACTCATAAATGCATAATAGATTAAGCACTCACGCCAAATGGTGGTGGCATCATCATTGGAGGCCGCAGACCACTGGTCAGGGCATTTGGATTTGCAGCCTGGAATGCAAATAATTCATATTTACAAAAGAATGAAGAAAATAAAACTATCACTTGAGTTTATTTAGCTCCTTAGGTGTTAATTCTCAAGATCGCGAATCAATCAGCAGTCCAAAATAACCGATATGCCGCACAAAAAAATTCATGCTTCAAAAATCTTACTTCCAAATTCTAATAAAATATACATGCATGCACAAAAGGCTATCAAGCATTGGAAGCAAGGCTTAACGCAAGTCGGGCTTTCCCAGCCATTTCAAGTCCATGCCTTCTTATAAATGATGAGACCATTTTCAATTTACTCGGACAAAGCTACTTTAGCATTTTTAAGAGAAATTACGTACCATTATTATGAAATTGAAGTACTAATTTCCATCGATTTCACTCTTTTCAAACAAACATATTTTTTCCAAAAGTTGTTTTGTTTAGTTCTGCCATCTATAGTCGGTTTCAATAATTTTTGGACCTGGGCCCGCCACCTAGCGCCAGTTTTATTTGTAAAAAAGGGTTAAACTAATTTCCAAAAATAGGCATACCTTGAAATAGGGATAAAATGCATGAAAATGGAGTTACAAAATCTCTAATTTTAGATGTTACACATGTGTTTATATATAGCTTGTTTACACTGCGCCATAGTCATGAAAATATAGGCTATATTTAAACAGTTGCTTGCAATTTTGAGCTTAATTCTTGTGCTCCAACTTGCAAGACCACGACATAAAACTTTTACATCAAAAAAGTAAGCAAACATTTACTTTAAAGTTGACTCAATGAGTTTAACATTTTTAAAAACCTCCTTAACAAGTCAAACCTGTAAAATACACTTGTTATAACTAGCATATATAACAATTAATATTAAACTAGATTATGATAGGAAACATCTCGGTTTAGAGCTCCACTAGGTGGCGCCCTGGCGAAGGGTAACTTAGAACATGTCACAACATGTCCACATATTTTTGTTGCTTGGTAGATTCCTGAATAATGGAAGGCGACCAGAAGGAACAAATAAAGATCTACGGTAACCCGGGTCTAGCCAACCGGGTGGCACAATACAACCAGAAGGCCACCGAACATCACGACAAACAGTTAACTAACCCATTTTCTGACTGGGGTACGAGACACCGGGTTACTTTAAGCCGAGATGATCCCAACTACGGCAGACCAGTTGCCGGCTCCAAGACTGAGTACCGTGGCAAGAAAGCGGGTGAACTCGTCAACTCCGAGATCTTAAGATTGTGCGACATGATTTGGGAATTTGGGGAAACTAGCCCCGATGGTACGGCTTGGATAAAATTTGGACTCTTGTTCGAGGTACGACCTCAAATGCTCAAGATTCCCTATTAAATTAATACTCTTGTACTCATGTTCTAGTTTGTCTTTCAAAGGTTTACACCCGGATCTCGAATAAACTTGTGGGGATGCTGATGAGAGCACGGAAACACGGTCTACTGAATTTCGAAGGTGAGATGCTATTTCAGCGTCAGGACGACCACGTGATCATCCAGCTGCTTCAACCCATCGATGAGATCCGGAAAGCGGCCGGTGTTAACCCGAATGAAAATGTGGTTACCAAAACCTCCGACGAATAGTAACTTTTAAAGATATATAAATATATATTATATATTTTTTATTATTTGTATATTGCTCTGTGATGTAATAACAAATGTGATTAAACTAACCTATTTTAATTCTTATAAAGGTAGTTTATGATTAGACCTACTTAATAATTATAAAAATATTTGTAAGAATTCGTATAAGACAATAGATTTGAAAAAAAGCACCGATGATGCCTTTTTAAGCAGAGTACTAGAGCATATCTATTTCAGTTTGTTTATTTTCCCGTATAAATAGGCCTATATAATTCACCATTTTTCCGGTAAAAGTGTAGCCAATAAAAGCGCATTTAATGACAACCCATTCAAAATTTAGAGAAAATATCAATTTAATGGATTATAATAGTACAGAAAACTACCTCTGACCAATGTAGCCTTTCCTGGTTACCCATAGGTTTACACAGTACTTATTTAAAAATAAGGTTAGTTAAAACTTCTGAAAAGGTGAAATTGACCCCAAGTTTACATTGTGCTTCAATGTATAAAAACAAGGCATAAAATGAATGAAAATTTATAAATAATGTTCGAACTATAGTAAATAAAAGAAAATATTTGCCAATATATACAAGAAATAGGAATCTAGAAAAATATGGCATTAATATTCCAGAAACCAAGAAAATGAGATTTTAAAATTGAAATTATGAGTAAAATTTTCCTGCTACATCGTATTTGAAATTATAACAAGCAGACAATTTACATTTTTTTGTTTTTAAACTTTCAGTGGCCCAGAACTATGGCGTATCATATGTGTATTCTGAATCTCAATAAACATTTTTTGCAATGTTAATTCCTAAGACCAACACACTTAGCTGCCAACAAAAACCCTAAATTGAGCTACAATGGCTCATCTCCTGGCATTAGTATAATCCAATACCGTACTAATGGACCGTGTTTTAAGAGAAAATTGCATGGTTTGCGTGTAAAGATAGTTTGTCTTAACAATTCTAAATAAAATTTAAAATTGAATGCTCACCTGATAACGAGGAATTTATGTAATTCAGCCCTATTCCAAGTCGGTAGTTTTACGGCGTTTTTCATCATTCCTTGTCAGCGGCATAATGAGACAGAAAGCGGGCTGAAGGATCCGTAGCATTGGTCCATCTTGGCAGCCAGAAATACGGCGTCAAGTCTTCCTGATTTGGAAAATGCTTCTGGAAAACTTTCCTGTAGTACAGGGATTCTTTGGTTTTTGGAGTATTTTTTGGGTAATGGACTGCAGCATCCTTGAGTTCTGCATCGGTAATCTGGAATTGTGGAAAGTACTTTGGTAAAAGCTCAAAATGCTTAATTCGTTAGAACTTCCCCCAACTGGTTGACGAACCTTAGTTTCTGCATATTCCTGCAAAATCACAAATAAGGATTTCTTGATGGATGCTACACCGTCGCTGAAGGCCTCCTTGTGACGCCATAGAATTTCATGTGGGAGCAGACCGGTGTTTTCAAAGGCCTGCCTCAACAGAAATTTCTCGACGCCGTCTTTCGGACGGCGCAACTCTTTCGGAAGGGACAAGTAGTAGGCTGTGAACTGATGGTCTAGGAAGGGCACACGCATTTCCAAACTACAAGAAGAAAATTTTACATAAATATTTTAACTCTTGCGGCTTGTTTTTAAGTAAAAAATGTGTTCACCCGTGGGCTGCTGTCGTTCTGTCGCTTCTCAGGACATCGTATAGGTAAAGGTCTTCCAGTAAACGGCGACTTTCCTTGTCTCCGTCTTCTGCCGTAGGAGCATCTCGGAAGTAGATGTACCCTTGAGCAACCTCGTCTGAACCTTCACCAGAAAATATCACTATGGTGTCGGTTTTCTTCGAAATATACTGGCTTAACAAGTACATTCCTACGGAGGCTCTGATGGTTGTTATATCATAGCATTCTAAATGGTATATAACTTTATCGAGGACTTCCACAACGTCTTGCTCGGTGAAGAGCACTTCGTGGTGCTCACTGCCAATGTGCTTCGCAACCTTGAATTTTGAGAAATATATGCTATTCTTGATATGATATATTTAACTTTTACTAATTTACAATGATATGCCACTAAAAAGTGGTGACAATTATTGTAAGACCAATTGTGTTTTCAAAATTTGTGAAAAAATAAATAAATACACTGTATTGGAAAATATATCTTAGGAACCAATTACTGTAATTTGAAAACCAACAAAGATTTGGAGTTTCTTGAAGGAAATATTTAGAGTAATGCTAAAATATTGAAAAAAACCATGCCAACAAAAATGATTGCAAGTGGAACCACTTATTGTGACAATGTGGGAAATGGTGTATTAGAAAACAATTGACAATTTACAAAAAAATCCAAACGAATTAATAAAAAACCTGGAATGTTCTTATTAGAAATACTTAGAAAAATCTCAAAATAATAAATAAAAAAGTTCAGGGATTTTCATAGAAGTAATGCTTGGATAAATTCAAAAATCTAAATATAAAAAGTTTGGTGTTTTCTTAGAATAAATACTTAGTGGATAATAGACAAAAAAAAAATTAAATACCTGCGCCAACAAAAAGTGATTACAAGTTGTGACAATAGGTGTCACCACTTATTGCATCAATGTGAAAAATGGCCAAAATTGATAATCCAATATAAAAATAAAAATTAAGATTTTCTTATACCTTACGAGCAGCTAGAACGTCTGGGCTGCTCTCCATTCCAATTGCAAACGTTTGAATTGGATACGGTAGATTCTCAGATTTTGATAGCTGTAGCAGAATAGCTGCCACAAGGCTAGAATCCAGACCTCCTAAAACCACAAATTAAGAGTTATCTAACAATACAACAAAGATGCATTAAAGTAAAAAAAAAAAAAAAATCAATTTAAAACTTGCCAGATAAAAGGCAACCTATACGCCGATGAGCCATGAGCCGTTTTTTAATGGCAGCGGTGAATAATTTTCGAATGTTACCGATTACGTCATCAGCTGGTAAATCTACCAGTAAATACTAGTTAAGTTATTTTGTTACGTAAATTGGAAAGTCTCATATTGAAACCAGGTGTTTTTTTTAAAAATCCATGGCCTGGAAATTGAAATGCTAATTGTGCTTACCATGCATTCAATAAATATATTTTTTGGAAAGTGCTTAATTTGACAGAAAATGATTTTCACTGGAAGTATCCCAAGGTTAATCCCATGATTATGTGGCGCCCTGATTAACTTGGGGTTGGTTACTACCACTCAATTTTGTCATCCTCATCCAGTCTCGGTTCAGATAAATATCCCCTTCAGCCATTGTGTAACTAATATAATAGTGGCTCTGAACAACTGTTCCATAAAGATAAACTAAAGCCACACATGAACTTTTAATGATTTAATTTTCAAAAAGAAATTACTAGATGGCGCCATTCAGTTCTAAATAATATGGTAAAATGGCACCATCCACACATTTCAGAAATGTAATGATTTTTGAATTATGTTATAAGTCTGCTTAGAATATCAATTTCTGTGCTTTTCTAAACTACTGATTGTATTTATTTTAAAAATAATTTGTTCAATCTGAGACTTTCCCTTCAAGTAAGAAAATTGAAACTTACTTAATAAAATGGCTCACCTTCTTGTGGAACGTACCACTTATACTTTGGAAAATCTCCAACGAAATGAAATTTGGACTGTTCGACACGAGAAACGTGACCATCATTCAATAAATTGTATGTCTCGTATTTTCCAGGAGCCAAGGGCTCAATTTTGCAATTTTTAATTCCTTTAGTTAGGTCCATTAGACCTGAAAAAAATGAAAAAGTTAGCTGCTGCGGCTACATTTTACACAGTTTAAACACAAATTAAATAATTGGTTTGGAAAAAAATATCACCTTTTACTTCCGAGCACAATGCCAAGAAGCCATTGTCGTTGGTCATTTTGAATGCAGGCCGGACGCCGTAAGTATCTCGAGCCAAAAACACTTTTTGCTTTTTCATATCCAAAAGACAAAACGAAAAAACGCCTTCTAGGTTGGATGCACAGAAGTTTATCCCTCCCTTGTTGTAAAGATGGATGATAGCTTCGACATCACATTTGGTTTCGTACTTGAAACCAAACTGCTGTTGTAACTATAGTTTCCAATTTTAAAGACATTAGGATTATCAATAATTTTATATGCCTAACCAATACTTGTTACTGTTTGCACTAAATATTAATATTACATTTCTTTGCCAAAATATAATGCACTGGATTACATAGTCAGTGTATATAAAAGAAACAGACAATTATTTTCTAAAAACAGAAATTATAATGATAGGACTTTTTCCAAAATCTAATGTCTTCTTTTTTAAATTTAATGTTTTTTTTTTTAATTTAAGTTTTCTTATTTAAATTTAATGTTTTCTTTTTTAAATTTTAATATCTTCTTTTTTAAATTTAATATTTTCTGTTTTAAATTTAATGTTTTTTTTAAATGTATGTTTTCTTTGTTAAATATAATGTTTTCTATTTAAAATTTAATGTCTTTTTTTTAAATTTAATGTTTTCTTATTTAAATTTAATGTTTTCTTATGTATTAGATGAAGCACGGGGAAAAAATTTTACACGAAATGAAATCCCAAGGTCGAGTGACGAAAGTCCCGAGCGGTAGCGAGGGCTTTCGTCACACAACCGAGGGTGAAGTTTCGTGTAAAATTTTTTCTCCCGTGTTTCATGTAATATAAA
>JAQIXP010003646.1:0-12695 GCA_034700285.1 Proteroiulus fuscus
TAAGCTTTCCAAAAAATCAAACCCCATCGTTATCCGCTCAGCCAATATTGAGATCTGTTAAATTTTGGGAAAAATTTTACGGTTATGTAAAATAGCATGGGAAAACGGAACAGTTAACTTTGAAACTCGATAACTACATTCAGAATGCATGTGACGTCATAATCATACTTCATTTTTTAGTAAATTTGATAATCTTTAAAAAAATCAAACCCCAGCTTTGAACTTTTACCCGTTCTTGAATTATATCAGTTTGAAGAAAACGAATTTAACATTGAAATTCCCATAGGCCCATGCTGTTAAAAGGTTGGACAGCCCCTTTAAATAATTAAACATGGTTTTTATTTTGTTATAAATCAATATTATGTTGGCATTTGCGCCAAAGATTAATTTATCGTGCACGGCTAATCTTTATCAAGTATTTTGTGTTTAAATGGTTTTAAAAACTAAATACTGATAGCAGCTAACAAGGTTAGTTTGTAGACAAAAAAACTACCAGTACTTTGTTGATACCATCAAATATTTGTAAATTTTGGTGATAATAATGTCAGTCAAATATTTGGGAAAAACCTTGAAAATGTCCAAAATTTATACTGTCATCTCATGCTAAAGTTAATTGACAGAATCTTGAATAAAAATCAGGCTAAAATTAACTCTAGATATATATACAGTAAAAAGTAAATAGAACCATTTACCATCAGTCTAGTTAGACTGCACTTTGATCAGTATAGATGTGTTCCATTCACCTGCTTTTTCTACTAGCTTTGGAACCAGTTGAGCACGAGGCATGCACGTCAGTACTGATGCACGTGCATATTCTATAGATACTTGCTAAATTTTGCTCATGCAAGCCACGTGCAATATCCTCGTGCTTAAAAGGTTCCAAAGGAGGATAAGCATACAGGCGAATGGAACAAATTATACTATTCTTCCTGGCCGTTAGGTGTAAATTATAACCTAAGTAATCTGCTCCAGTGATCTGAATATATAGACCTATGGCCATTTATTCAAATTGGGCAAGTATTATTCTTATATATTTGGATAATTTAATAAATATGCCAATTGATTCAAATGGATAATAACTGCTTAATGGATCAATGAGGATTATCTCATGCAAATGCACTATTTCAGTATACGGTATGATCTTATGAAATTTGTCATTAACACTCAATGATATGCCTAAACGTTACCATATCCTTATTAACGCCCATAAGGATTTACTGTAAAAGTTCATTATCTGCATTCATTTATGACCTTTTAAAGTGCATTTTTCTTCTTTGTTTGCTTTTGCACCTGCGTGATGGCTGAAGCAAGTTTTATCGTATTTTGATTACTTTTGATTAGCCAAGCTTATCTTTGTCAAATATGCAATGAGAGTTTTGCTTGAAATTTGAGCAATTTTATTTTACTAATACATCAGAGTGAGCATGTACTGATTTTAATCAATGATTAATTAATAAATGATTAATCATATGATTGTTTTAAGCTTGATTTCAAATCAATGAATGGAAATATTGTGGTTTTAATCACACTTCTGGCTTACATTTTAATGACAAATTGACACTTGATTTAAATTTTTGGAAATTCATGGAAATAGTGAAAATTCTGCTGATTTCTATATTACAAATATATAGACTCAAATTATCATGAAATGGGGCTATATCATTTTTCTTAAAATAAAATTTCGGTATTATATACTTGGTCAGCAATAATCCTTGACACTTAGTTAACTAACCAACAAACGATCATTTTTAGTCTTCTGATCATTATATAGTTAGCTCACCATTTGTTAGGGCCAATTGTACTAACCACAGTTAAGTCTTAACCCTGGTTATTTTGATCATGTGACCGGTTTGGGCCAATGAAAATTCAGGAAAGTAGAGAAAACCTAAGTTTAACAGTGGGTTAAAGTTAACCCTTACTGGTACAATTGGCCCTTAAAGGTTTAAAGGCTATCTGTCAATGGCCAAACATTAGGCGCATTTTGGCGTTATGACCCTGTAACCATTTGGTTGCATGATCTGCAACCAAATCTTTTTTTGTAGCATTCTTTACTTGCAGTAAATCCAACATCAAAATCGGTTAATGCCTTAAATCTAAAATATGCGTTTTTTATTTATTTTTTTCAAAAAAGTTATGATTTTTATCCCATTTAAGTATCAGACTTGCATTGAGTATAACCTTAGTACTTGTCAATAATTCATCCTTAACACAAGAGTTAACCTGAGAATTTCTTGAAAATAAAGGCAACTTTTTAATGTGAACTCCAGACGGTGCACAATGTTATACACGTCATGTTTGTGTATTAATTTTGTGATTTTCACACGTGAATTAAGTGCTACTCATTTATGTACAAAACAAAAGAGAAACTATTTCTTAAACTTAAGTCCAACAACCCCTTATAGTTTTGCATTTATTTTCTATAATGTAATTTGGCACGTAAAAATCCGTGAGGCAGAATAACATTACACTCATTTTCATTTGCAAAAAGTTCAGAAAGTATTAATGTCACCTTAGAAAGTATAGTGTGCTCTGTCTTAGATAGACCCTACTTACTAATTACTCGTATCTGATTAACTGGCATTAATTAACACTTGACATTGTGTTAATATTGTTATTCCATCTCTTGTAAGCGATCCCATAATTTCTCTGAAGTTTTAGAAGTAAATTTCAAATGTTTTGGTGTGTCTCACTTCACTTATGCTATTTGTCAATTTCAATTGATTTTATTTAAATGGACGTTAGAATGGTCAACATGTGGCGCCATCTCGTGGCTCGACTTGTAATCAAATTTTGTTGGCATCGTAACTTTAGAACAACATTATATTTTGACATTTTTTGGCATTTTTCTAAGCATCATATTAGGAACTTTTCATGTGAATTAGATGTTAGTTGGCATCCAGTGCAAAATTACCGGCAGGAAAAAAATTAGTTAATATCATGCACATTTTGTGGTAATTGAAAAAATTTATAAAAATTATTATTTTTCACGCTCTTTTTATTAAAACCAACTTGTTTCAAAGTGAGACTGCCCCTTTAAAACTATAGGAAACTGTTGATATTTACTGAATATTACAATGAGCTTACTATATACTTACCAGTTACAATAGAGTTGTAGGCTACATAAAAGTGGCCAAATTTGCAAAATTACGAAAAAGGCCAAAATTTCAAATGTTTTTTTCTTTGGAAGGAAATTCCGAATTTTGTATCCTGCGTTCTGATTGGCTAACACGATAGTCCGAATTTTGTGTCAGCCAATCAGAAAGCAGGATTCAAAGTTTGGAATTTCATTCCAAAGAAAAATAAGTCTGAAATTTAGAAATTTTTTTAATAATTTCGCAGGTTTGGTCACTTCCATGTACAACCCTAGTGTAAACAAAAAATTTGTTTACCATAAATTCAAAAAATGGTTTCCGTTGAATGGTCATTGTAAGTCCAGTATGTATGTTCTGAATTAATTTGTTAGGAAGGGGAACGGAAGCATATAATCCTGTTTTTATGCTACGAAAAACTTAAAAAAACTAACCCACAAAAGATTCAGGAATTCCATTGAATTTTGAAAAGCACATAATTTCTAGGCGTATTGCATATAAATAACGTTCTGCCCTGAGTTTTGAGTTGAAAAAGATGGCTTAAAGGCGCTCACGCAATGCATCAGGTATATGATTATGGGTTAACCTTAAAAGGTAACCCCTCAACCTAATTTGGGGTAGGATTCTTGCTGAAAGTGTATTATTATCCAGAGGCGAATTTGGGTAAATTTTGGGGATGTCTGTAAAGATGCGTGCATGGCATTGCATTAAAAACTGGTCAATTTTTTTTTTAAAGTATTTGGAAAATATTTTCCATTATATTTTTTCAGTTTTTTGTAGGTATCATAATTAAAATGTAAAAAATTGCATTGAATATACCAAAGAGAAAGTGTTTCCTGACACTTTTGGGGTGAGGGTGTGCTATTTTGTTCCAACAGAAGTGAGGGATCGTCCATATATTCCGTAACACCTACCTTTGGTGTTACGGAATATGTGGACGACCCCCTTTTGCACTTAAAATAACATGAGGAATATGATAAATGTTCACAACATGATCAAATTGATGAATGGGTATTATTAATCAGTATCTAAGAAGCAATTTTATGTTTTGTTCTGATATAATACTTTTTATAATGTAATGTGCTTTGATAAATTTTGCCGTGTTTTCATTAATATCAACTTGCTAAAATGAAACTGAAACAAAAACTGGCATGCATTCTATAAACACTAAAATGTTATTGATAGGGGGCTAATCTTTTACTCGGTTACTAGTTTTGTCAATTAATCAAGTACTTTGATAAAATTAATATTTCATTAGTTAATCAAGCATTCGACAGTGCGGCTTATCTCTGATTGCATTTGTGGTCAGAAAAATGTGCCTGGTGTATACAGGATATTTTGAGAAAAAAATATTTCACATTTTCATTTATTTCCTATAAAGCCTACATTTTATTAAAGGGAACGTCCCACTTTGTAGCAAGTAATATTTAAATTGTACACACTTACTAGATATGAATGGCTGTGACAATAATTATTGCAGCAAAGTTTCCATATTGAAGAAATTACGTTTGCTAAATACACCTTAGGCGCCATTTTTCCATAGATTTCAGCAGACACTGAAAGCTGGTGGCGCCCTCTAGGACATGCATGTCTACGTGTTTTACGAGAGCTGTTGCATTTTATCCAGTAGAGGGCGCTACATACTATCAATAAAATGTCGCCTATTTGCATTTTCGAACAAATATATGTATTCAAGACATTTTATTTAATGATCGATGGGCTCAAATCTAATTGAAATTTTCATGAATGTTAAAAATTTTCATGCTCTTCTTCCTACAACCCACATCTTTCAAAGTGGGACTTTCCCTTTAAAGTTTCAGGGCTTTGTATATTTGTAATAGGCTATAGTGTTACTAAATAAGCAAAAAAATAGCTTAAATATTTATCCAATAATTTTCCAAAAATCGGAAAAAAAATAGTAATCCTGTTTCTGATTATAGCTCTAGGAGTGCCAGTGTATCTTTTTCCAATCAATTTTAATCGATTTTTGAGAAGGAGCTGCAGATATAAGCACATGGTCATGTTGTGACAAAAATGACAAATCAGATTAATCAGTAATTTTAGTAATTATTAGTCATATAACCAATTATTAGTCATGTAACCAATTAGTACTCTGTGGTAAACAAGTAGCCTATAACACGTCTGTCAGTGGAATTTGATATCAGTCTTGTGTGATTCAATAACTACAGACCTATTGGTTAAGAAATTTGAATTGGGATTTGTACAAGGATTTAGGAATTTTAGAACAAATTGATTGAAGAAGCAGAATTGTTTTCTAGATTTGATTTTGTAAATATATTTGCTGCACGTTGAAAACTTAGATATTGGATTTATTTTACTAAAATGCCTAAATAAAATAAGAATTGCTGGGAATAAATTCATAGAAAAGTACTACAATATTTGAGAAAAAAGGACCTTTTAATATAGAGGAGAATTCGAAAAGAAATCAGTATTATTAGTCATATTTAGCAGAAAATCATTTAAAGATACATAATTTCTGTAAAATACCTTAATTATAGTTTGTACACTTAATTCTATAACATTTTTGCTAGAATTTATATAACCCCTACATTTTGACAAAAAAGATACTACATTTTGGCAAAAGAATCCTGCAGTTTGACAAAAAATGCTACATTTCGACAAAAAAATCCTACATTTTGATAAAAAAAATCCTAAGTTTGACAAAAAATCCTACATTTTGACAATCCTACAATTTGACAAAAAAAATCCTACAGTTTGACCAAAAAAAATCCTACAATTTTACAAAAAAAATCATACAATTTTACAAAAAATATCCTACAATTTTACAAAAAAATCCTACAATTTGACAAAAAAATCCTACATTTTGATAAAAAAAATCCTAAGTTTTACAAAAAATCCTACAATTTGACAAAAAAAATCCTACATTTTGATAAAAAAAATCTTAAGTTTTACAAAAAATCCTACAAT
Source organism: Proteroiulus fuscus (assembly GCA_034700285.1). Classification (NCBI taxonomy): domain Eukaryota; kingdom Metazoa; phylum Arthropoda; class Diplopoda; order Julida; family Blaniulidae; genus Proteroiulus; species Proteroiulus fuscus. Next base: position 6,039 of record JAQIXP010003646.1, read on the forward strand.
TTGACAAAAAAATCCTACATTTTGGCAAAAGAATCCTACATTTTTTGACAAAAGAAATCCTACATTTTGACAAAAATAATCCTACAAATGTATACTAATATATATATATATATATATATATATATATATATATATATATTGGCAAAGTTCCTATTTTTTGTATGGGGCAACCAAAATTTGGGTATAAAACTTTGGCTAGAATTTCAAAACAAAATCCCAATAACCCTAGTAAATCCACCGATCTTTCAGTTTGACAGAAACTTTCTACAAATGTCCCATCGATTGGTAATAAAATTAAAAATTAAAATTAAAGGACAACCAAAATTTGAGTGATAAGACATGCAAATACCTTAAATTCGTACCCATACAAATTAATCCTCAGTTTATAATTTCACATTTGAAAATCCAGTGTTGTGTATGAACTATACAACTGCGCACTGATCTGTCCCAAACCTAGCAAGTGGCGCAAAAGCTCGGCATGGGGTACCACAAACAGCGAAAATTTGGAGCAAATATTCCCTAAAAGTATCCCAATCTCAGTATGGGGTTTTTGAATTATAAACAAGCACAGAATTATATTAGTCCGAAGAATAACTAACTATAGGGTTTCATATTTTAACTCGCACAAAGCCGACTGACACACGTCCGGCCTAAATACAAACTGAAGCTTTTTTTTAAAAAATTCCACAATTTTTGTATTGAAAAACCAATGTATTTTCACATGTTCACAATTAGTCTTAACTGTTGGTATAAGTTAATCCATTTGAAATGTGTTTTGTGGTAAATCCAGTACAGCTTGATTTTAACGTTATAGTTACTAAGGTAACCAAAGTCTACTTGAAGCGCTTTATGTCTGCCCCCATGGTTTACCTGTGTACAACTGTGTGAGGGTAGTGACTGTGGAGGGTATCATGAGGGTTTTAGGGGTGCTTTTGAGGGGGTTATAGGGGGCTTGGTGGAGGCTGCACGCTTCACGGCATTTGCATCCGTCCTGTGCCCCCATCCGCTTCACTTGCCTGAATTTTACCTTTTCATGCTACCTTTGCACCCCACCCCATATACACCTAGTGAAGCCTCAGGTTGGAACCCCCCTCCCTTCCCCACCCCTAGCCTACCATGCATTCACCTGCGAAATAGTTAAATAACGGTCGATGGTGGGGGACTTGAATGAGCTAGACCCCACACTCAGAAATAGTTTTCTGTCAATGAACTAATTCAGGATGCATGGGAATCAATGAGGAGAATACTTAACTATATGAGAAATGGAAATATTTGTCTTCCTTCTTATGGAGACAGAGATTATAACAAGAGGCGCCGCATGGCGGTTGAATTTTCCAAATATTGTGATTTGCCTGTTTTTGATACTTGGTGGTGCTGCTTCTGTTTTGGATCCTGCTGAGCACGAGAATTGCACGTGGATATTTAATGGATTCAGGCCCAATTTTGCACGTGCAAGCCACGTGCTCAACCAGAACACGTGCATATATTCCATTGATTTTTCGCTCAATTTTGCACGTGCTCAACGTTTGAAAGCAGGGAAACCGTGCCACCTTGCGGCAAATATTTGCAATTCAAATGTAGAATTAACGTTCTATGGTGCTTCCCCTAGTAAGGACTTACACTCTGTTGATGGGATCATGGGACAGTCTCACATTGGAACAAATTAATTTTTTAAAATGACTACAATGAAAAGATGCTGAAAGGGATGGAAATTGAAATAATAATTGGGGTCAATATTCTCGAAATACTAGACGTATTTTGACGTCGTGCTCATCTGATCATGTGCTTTTGTGATCCAGTTCACAAGTAATTAAGTCTTAGCTACATTATAGGTTATAGCTTACATGCAAACTTGCGCCATTGTGCTGTAAATGACGTCATAAGGGTGAGCCTTCCCATCATGCTCGAACTAGCAGGAATGGTAACTGTTTTTGTCAAACTGCAAGGTGTTATGGGCTTGAAGCATTGGATGAAGGGAATGTTCTGCCTAATGACGTCATTTCGATGGAAAATTTTGCATTGAGTAGTTTTGTTAAATTTTGTGGAAATATATCTTTTATCACTATTAAGGCCTTTGTAAAATTTTTGTAACATTTACCCTTTAAGCCAGATTTTTTTTTAATGTAAAAACTAATCTGATAACGTTAAAGTTCAATAAGCTAAATTGCATTTCATAACTGTTTCTGCAGAAATTGTACTGGGATAGTAAAAGATTTTAAAAATATGGCCACATTTTGGTAAAAAACTCTTGAATTTCTAGGCTAATTTTTTAAACATTATGTCTGGAATTTTTAGACGTTTTTATAACAAGTTCACCAAGTGATGGCATTGCATTATGCCCTTGAATGCATGCCTAATTTTGATAAATGAGGGACTGGGGATGCTATTGTGTTATTATTCAAGTTTGAAGACTGATTTTTTTTATAAATTATGTGCTTCAGAAAGCATAAGAGTAAACAGAAATAATTTGAATACTATTTCTTCAGTATACAGTAATCATTTTGATGAAGTTACTACTGTATGTACCGTGTACATGGAACAGTCACAAATCAATAATTGTTTTTTTTAAATTTGAGGTTAATCATTTCTGGTATTTTATGAGTTAGTCTTGTGTTAGTACCTTATGATGTCTAGAGGGCGTACCATTTATTGAGGGGAAACTATGATGTCATATATAAGATGTGCTATGAAAATAATCAAAGAATGAATTCAATAATATTCCCAAATTTTCAATGCATTAAATGGAATAGGATATATACTCTTATACAAATTTAATAAAATTTTACAATTTTGAAGGGAAAAAAGTTATCCTGTACAGAGGCTTATAATATATCAGAAAGTCCCAGTATACTTTTGTGTTATTTGGGGACAGAAATCGTATATAATATTTCTATTCAATGTATTTTGGGAGCAAATTCCTATGTTTTTTTGGAAAAAAAATATCCTAAATTTTCAAAATAGGCCAGCAAGCATTATTGTCACTTTGATATAAATGCATACAAGGAGAATAATGGGATTGATTATATCCTGAAATTCTTTCTGAATTGGCGAATGCAGGCACCAATCAAGGTTATTATTTACATAAAATTCAAAACCAAAACTTACACTTTGATTTCATTTTTGGATAGAATTAGTTTGAAAAAGTGCATTAGTATAAAGTCCATGAAGAGTGACGGATGACTTTTGTGTTTATTGTTTTACTAAAAAAAAACTTCAATTGTATTTAAATTTTAGTTTAGTACAATGAAGCGCCATTAATTTCCCTGCATGCTTACATTTAACCTTGTGGCCTTCTAATTTAATTGATGGAAAATGTTGTGTACAATCAGATTAAAATCAGAATATAAATTATTGATTTAAAGTGCTTCAATCTACCCTGCAAAATCAAAAACTCTAAAAATACAAATTTGATAAATAATAAATTAATATTATTTTGTTTGAAAATGCCCACATTTGATCTTGTGATCGAGGAATGTTGTGACACGTACCCAAATTAATCATTATCTTTAACTGATTAAAACCAAACTTACAGTATGTTTATTTAATCAAAAAATTATTATCTCCCCTCCAAACTTTCAAGGATTACAAGATACACAGGACTTCAATTACAAGAAACATATGTTCACAAATAGGCCTACATGTTTTTTGGGCCCATCCACACATGACTTCAGTCAATTTTGTGTAGATTTTTACATCTCTCCCTATCCCCCTGCATGTATAACTTTGCAACAAATTTGTTTAATCCGTGTAATTGTATGTGACACTGCTCATTACAACCCCCCTCCCCTTAATAAGCTGAAGAAAAATCAATAATTTTTGAGTTTAAATAGTCCAAGAATTTCAAAAATAGCTACAAATGTTGTAGATTAAGATATAGAGTATTTAATGAAAAATTACAATTTCACAATTAAAATATTTCGCTTTAGTCATGAATTCCTTTCTCCTAATTCCCCCCCCCCCTCCCCCTCCCCAGTCCCCACAGCTTAACAAAATTAGGTATCCGAAATTAAAGGAAAAATTTTAAAAAGTCTGGAAAATTCAAATAAACTGGAAAATAACCCAAATATAAATACATAAATGAAAATCACAGTGTAATTACAAAATCTCAGGTCTCAGGTAAACAACTTTTGTTTCACCTGACACCCTGGCCAGTGTCAAAGACAGGGCCTTGCCTTCCCAGCATGCATAGCTCCCTTCACTGAGTCGGTTCATTTTACTTACTCAATGAGGGGAGCGATGCATACTGGGGAGGCAAGAATTAACACGTGTAGGGTGAAACAAAAGTCGCTTTACCTGAGCATTTAATTTTTAATTTTTAATGCAATAATTAGGACGAAAATTATTTGGATATTTTTGGGAAATGTATTTTCTCTTTTTATTACATTGTTTGGTAAAACTGTTTATTAGCTATAGCCTTGTGACGTCACATTTTTTCCAAGTTTTCACCTCTTCCCTCCAGTTGTCAAATTTGGTGCACCCCCTCTTCCCATAGTACGTGACGTAATATGGATTGCCCCATTGCTAATAGTACATGTATTGTGAGATATAGTTCAGGTAGAAAATTTGAATATTTTATTTTGCTTACCTGAGCACGTCATACATGCGAAGTCGCTCAGGCCTATCCAGGATGATTTTCAATGCATCAGTTAGTTCTTGAAGATTTTTATTGCTGAAAAATATTGGAATTAGGCCTATATGTATATACGTTTAGTCTAACTTAAAACAAAATACAGTGTGTGTTATTTAAAAGTGACCCGAGTCATGCAGCATTGTGTGCTGGTCGAGCTACTTTGCAGTTACTTTGAAACATTTGAATGGGGAAAATAGACCTAATTTATACATTGTATTTTTAAAAGTAAAGTCCCACGTTGTAACAAGTGATATTTTAAGTTGTACACACTTACTAGATATGAATGGCTGGGACAGTAATAATTAATTGCAACTGTTTCCATATTGAAGAAATTATGAAGTTTGGCAAATACATGTTAGGCGCCATTTTTCCATAGATTTCAGCAGATATTAAAGTTGGTGGCGCCCTCTAGGACGTGCATGTGTATGTGTTCCAATGAGAGGTGGTGCCTTTTAGCCAATAGAGGGCGCTACATATTATTAGTAAAATAGCGCGTATTTAGGCTTGGCTTTTTTAACCAAATCCAAGTATTCAGGACATTTTATTTAATGATTGGTGGGCTCAATTCAAATTGTAATTTCCATGCCTTTTCTAGGTTTTCAAGCTCTTTCTCCAGCAACCAACTTCTTTCAAAGTGAGACTTTCCTTTTAAAATAAACTAATGATCTTAAATGAATTTACATTTAGCTGAAAAATTTACAAATTATGACTACCTTTTGAAAGCATCAAGTGCTTTGGTAAATTTTTTCGCATCTTCTTCGCTGTTGATGAAAGTTTTCACCTGTAAAATAGGAAAGGAAACAGTTTTCAAATTTCAATACCTTAAAGTAATTATCATTTGATTTACTTAATCATCACGAGTTGTTAAATAGTTTTTTGTGTAAAAATTTAAAAAATTTGAGTTAGGTAAAAAAAACAAAATGGCGTCTGTTTAACCCTCACTTGCATTCGTGACAGATTCTAGAACTGCTCGTTCCAAAACTCAAGTGCTGTATTTTATCAGTTCTAATTTTAGATGGAATTAATAAAAGAATGTAAAATCAAATCAATCCAACTGATACCACTGCCCTGAATTTAATAAATTGTTATTATTTTTTGATATAAAAACTTGACAAATGACAATAAGATTTTTGATAGCACAGTTTCATGGTAACTGCTTTAGTAAATTTCGATTGAAATATATTTTTGATTTTGGAAATGTGTTTTAAACTATATCTATTGATTTTCTAGCCATAAATCTAAAGTACTTTTAATGTTGAGTTTTGGAAAGCGGATTTCCAATCCGAATACTAAATTAGAAGGACATTGAAATATGTCACACCGGTTCACTAACCCATCATTGTTAAGGTTGACATACTTCCCATTTAAAGCTGACTGTACATATTATTTTTGAACTATTTCCAATGAATAATTGCATTTAAAGCAGACCATTGACGAATAAATCCAATTTGATTTGAATTAAAAATGTATTTGGTATGTGAAAGGGGCTTTTCATAAATGACGTCACTTGACGAGAAAGGGGGGGGGGGTGAGGGTGCCTGATTTAGTGTGACAATTTGTGACGTCACAGTGGCACAGTTGGTTTATTTTAGTTCTCCAGGGCCCTATTTAATCAAGACTCTAGAATCTAAAGATCCTGAATCTCATCCCAGAAACCAAAAAAAATATTTTCATGGATCAAAACAATAGCTCCATGGAACATTCCCAAACCTTAAAATCCTATCTACTCCATGTGAAAGATTTTGGATTAGGGATTGTACGATGAAACCAAATTTCTAGGATTCTGGATTAAGATTGAGGATTTTAGATTCTAGAGTCTTGATGAAATATGGCCCAGTTTACTCTTTTGTGAAACAGATTAGAGTGCTACTAGCAGTCCCCACGTGGCAGAGTGGTATTTTCCAGAGGGTTTGGGGGTTATACCTCTACCTCTTCAAGGCAACCCCCTCACCTAAAGTAAGTGTATAGGACAAGTAGGGCCACCGATTGGAAATGAATTTTCAATAGGGCGTCGTCTGCTGGGCACC
>JAQIXP010003647.1:0-12695 GCA_034700285.1 Proteroiulus fuscus
AATTTCCATTTTAATTATAATTTTTCACGCTCTTTTTATTTAAACCAACTTGTTTCAAAGTGAGACTGTCCCTTTAACATGCCAAGTAATACTGGCAACATAGGCATTACAAATTGCCAAAAAAAGTAATAATGAATGGTCAGCAATCACCATTGGTTGGCATCTAGAAATTAAATAAGTATGGATATAGATGGACTGCCCTCGTTTGTTCTCACTGAAAGTATATTTACTATGCAAATAAAACATTGTTGTTTCAGGAGAGTGTCAATATAGTAGGCCTACAGATGACGCCATTTTGTAGGGAATCTTTCTAGAAAAGTTTTATCAGCAAGGACAAACTGTTGGTTTAGGGTTGAATTCTCAAAATACTGGCTTGTACTCTTAGTCTATGAGATTTTTTTTATATTTTTTGGCCAATTGTACGTAGTTATGCAATTTAGTACATATTCTGTATCTTACTGCCATATTGTACATGCTATTAAGATTGGCTACGGCGAGACCACACATATATTTATTATGAGATATGAATAGAGGAGGGTAACTCAATATGGTTAGCCAACTCGGTAAATGTTAATTAATCCGTGGCTTATCTTAAAAGCCGCAAAACTGCTATAGCACACAATGGTTGAATTGATGTGGGGGCGAAAGAATTAAACTAACTTGAATGTTATGATGAAATGGTTTTTTTTCTCTCGAGATGATCTTTGTTCACGAGCTATTTTGGACGCCATTTACTTTTTAAATGTCAAGTTTAATAACTGAATCTCATAAGTCACTGGCGAGTGCGCGGTACTGAATGCTATATAGGCGTTGTTTGAATTGAACCGTGGTCCAGACTGAACCGAAATAATTGGTACCACATGCACGATGGTGGGCTCTGTCATTATCCGGCATCATTAAACAAGCTGTGATTAATTCAATTAAGTACAACTTCTGACTGTTTAATGATCACTCATGAGTTAAACTCATTTTCTTCCTGTAATTCATTTTAATAATTGAAATTATCAGACACATAACAGGCCAAATTATTAGGCAGGCTTCACGCAGTAATTCATATAAACTATAGGGACTGCTGCCTTTTTAATGTCATGCTTTGGAATAGTCATGGAATTCACATTCTACATTTGTTCATTGCAACATGGAAAGTCAGGAAAATGGAAATGTTCAGGGGATGTCGGGGAATTGCTTTAATTTTAAGGAAATCTAATGAAACCCAGTACTTAGCTTTAACTTTCTAGCCATGTTCTACATTAACTGATTAATAATTAATAATAATTTCAATATGATTTATAGTACACAAACACATTTGCTGCCTATTTAGCTAAGATTTATATGAAACAGTTTGTGTAGGCATTTCTTATAATGATTCTTTTATGTGTACTCTTGAGTCAACGCAGTCTATTTTCATCTCAAAATTTTAACTAGGAAGATAAATCCTTTTTTCAATGCAAATTAATATAAACCATGCATTACTATTCTGAGTAAATTTTACTATTTACGAGGAAATATTAAAGCCTAATGCAAACTGCAAGCAACATACAAAAATCATTCATTTGAAAATGTGATTTTTAACATATAAATTTATTCAGGGCGTTTCAAAAATCACTTTTCAACGTTTGGAAGTACAATACTAACCTACATCAAGCGTTTGACCAGGTCTCCATTAAAATAGCTTAAAATTGTTAGGAATTCAATTTAACAATGATGTTTAATTCACTACTGACGTGGGAGTCTCCTCCTGATAGTGGGATAGCCCTTACTTAAATGACATCATGATAAGCTAATCATAGGGTACTTTGTTGAATTAAATTGAAGTAATGCGGAAAACGCAGTTCAAGTTTGTGGCCCCCAAGTAAGCATCCCCAGAATCCCCCCCCCCCTTTTGGTCCTTCTCCTGGAGATGACATCATGTATTGCATATATGGTCATGCAGCTCTGCATGGACAAATTATGGTTCAAACATCTTAAGAAAATGAACCAAACAGCTCTGAAAACAGTCACAAGTTTGTTCTGTTAGTTAACCAGTTGAGCTCAGCTCGATTTGCTCTTTGCTTTCTGTCAATTCTTTAAAAAATTCTACATTTTTCAAACAGCCTTCATCTTTTCCCAATTTTTCACACTGTTTTTTTTAAATATTCAATTTTTTTACACATTGCAAAATTTTTCGTAGCAGTCACACACCTACTAAACTCATTTCCACCTTTAACGCTTCATTCAAGAATGAAAAGTTTAATTGCCATAGTTTAAATAAAATACTATACGGCTACAGTCAGAAGAATTACGGTGTGCAATTTTCAGGGCTTTAATATGCTTTCATTGACAACAGGCACGTTTCAAGAAACCGACTTTAGTCTAGTGCCAAAATCTAATGTCGAATCCAAAAAGAAAGATTTAAAGTGGTTAACAAAAACGTGTCCAGACATTTTCATCGGTCCTCGGGTTTCTTTTCAGCTGACAGCAACATTTTTACTTCATAATGTTCGCAACGTACGGCATTGAACTTGCACTTTAGCACAAAAAAACTAGGCCTAGTTACATGTTCTGTCTGTTACATATTTGTTTCCTTTGCTCGCACACTGGGGGGTGCCTCATGTACGTTTCAAATCTTGACATTTATCATGATACTTTTTGGGGATTTGCCGAATGCAAAAAGATAACTATAGGATTAGCATAACAGTAGCAGCGGGTTGCATTTGGATTGTTGCCTTATCAAGAGACAGTAGCAAAGTTTACGAGCGACCTTTCAGAGGGGAAGGGTACACGTTCTTTTTATTTGTGTCCACGCAAATGACAAAATGTTTATTTATCCATGAATAGATTATTGCATATCCAAAATTAGACTAGGAAAAATGTTAAGCGCTCCGATTACTTAAAGACTAGCTCGGATGACAAGGGAATATGTTCAAAAATAAACCCGTTGAAAAACACAAAAAAGGTTGTAGAGATGCAGTTTGGAGAAGAAAAAAGCGTGGAACACAAAAGCACCTGGAGCAAATAGCAAATTAGCAACGTGGTCTACTGCCACTTAAATAAATGGCAGTGATGACTAACTAAACCAGCCGTTTGCCAATTCTGGTATTGCCCATAACCAACAGTGATGTAACATACCAAAACTGCTTTCATAACGTTAATTTTGCAGCTCGCTTCGTGCAAAATGTTAAATTTCTACAGCAAAACCTGTGAAGTGTTCTTAGAACGTAAACAGCTCAAATTGACCGATCAAAATATGGCATTTTGAACGTTTAAATGCCAAGGCCAAACTTATTATTCATGATTCCTGGTAAATAAACTGTATCAATACTTTACATCGAATACCAAATAATAAGATAAGTACGGCCATGGGCGTCTCATAACTTGATTTATGCCACAAAAAATGCTTCAGAAAACCCGTGAGTGCGTGTTAAGGCGTAATTAAATGAACAAAAAAAGTTGCAAACTTTTCTGGTAAAAATAAGGTTTTATATATGCCCACTAGCCTACCATTGTGAATCACCTGCTCTTTAGAAAATGGCAAATATGTATTAGATTCGTAATCTGAGTTATTTTGGAAATTCCTTACCAGTCAAGATGTATGGCAGGTTGAGATTCATCAAGGATTTTTCTTGAAGATGCAATATCTCCCATGATCAGAAGATATGGCCCATGTTTTGCCCGAATCAAGGATGAATATTACAACCTAAAACTATATCTTTAAATATTTAGATGCCTAAATATTTTGTACACATTTCCCTTGTTTAATAGGAACAGCTTATTAAGTTTTGAGGTTGCAGTTGTGTATTACTCTCTAAGTAAAGTGAAACTTTCTTGTAAAATAGGTTTTATTTTTTTGCACAAATGTTAGGTATGAATGATTGTACGTTCAAGTTCACAACACCACAAATTGTTAGACACTAATGCATAGCCTATAAAAATTACCTTTTCTGTTAATTTTGGTAAAAAATACATTATATATATAAATTGGGCAGCAAAAGGGGCTCACATATGTATAAAATTAGTGTAGAAAATATTGATAAATATAAGTTATTTGTAAAATGGAGGCGAATTTTGCATTGTGGATCCAACGGCTGACAAGTATTGTATCCATCTGTTATTAACCATGTGTGGTTAACTGCACCGTGATGAATATGGCCATCACAATAAAATTGTAAGAAAATATATTTCTTCAAGTGTTTAAATTTGCATATTATTATAGTGTTAATATCGATCAAAATTTGTCATCGTCTTAAGTCATTGCTAGCTTATCAAGGCAGGACGTGAAGAAATACGCATCTCAAATGTACCCGTACTTAAGACCTTGAAATATAGATGCAGCCAATAGGTCATCAATAAGTGGACGGATATACTTATAATTATATAAGACTGCCTTGTAACTGTAATTTCTTTTCACCAAAGGTAAATATAATATATTTCCAGATAATGTTGTTTGCATTTCTTGGTTAATAAACGATCATGTTGGTAGATGCCTCGCAATTTTCCAACAACCGATGCTTAGGCATATTTCCCCATTCACATTCATAAAGAAAATATCTATGCATCATTACAGCTGTTCAAAATCCTCATAAAATATCCCAATTCTATTCTCAATTACATTCCCGGGTAGCACGCCTATTATCATTTAAAGTTGTTCTTAAGTTTAGTACCATTTTCATTGCTAATTTTTTTTTTTTTTAAAAAAAGGTCATTCTGTGTCTGAATACACACTAGTTGAAAGATATTCATCATAGATGACTCTTTACACCTTTAAAAGGGGTTTATTGGCTAGCTTAAGCCAAACTTAAAACTGGCATTAAAACTGCAATGCGTATAAGCACCCCAGTATACTTTTGCAGGAAAATATACTTAAGTACATAATCATTTTTTGTTCGAGCGGCTAATGTAAACGACAACTGCATTTCAGTTGTACACAGCCGTGTAATGAAGTAACGAAAGTCTAAATGTTTTTGCAGGCGACTGATTGTCTTAATTAAGTAATGCAATATGATGCAACCTTCCCTCGAATTTCAACAACCGGGATCGATAAGGCATAGAAATCCGTCTCCAACATATGGACGTTTCCCTTGAATTTCAGCAAGGGGTTGACAAGATGTTTGTAGTCTGTCAGGTGTGTGAATAGATGAGCAGATATTAATTTAGTGATAATGTAGATGCAGATTTCCTAGTTCTCACTGGACTGAAACAAAATGGTGAACAGAAACTATATTTAAAATATTTGTTCGTATTTTTGTGTTAGGTGAAAGGAGTACATTGTATACCATTGAGAGATTATAACAAGCGGAACCAAAAAGAAGCAAAGAAACCAGCATAAGCACTACAACCATAGATCTACGATCTAAATACCACATCCAACATGCTCAAACCAAACAACCTACAAAGAGAATTGCACAATGGCAAAAAGCAAGCCAAACTAGGTTTTCTACACAAAAATGCAAAACTAGCATGTATATACTAGTAAATGAAATATGCAGACAAATAGTCTGCTGGTTAGAGAAACATCAACAAGATTAAAATCCAAGATAGTAAAATAATGCAAATGAGGGTCACTGGCTTTCCCAAAATAGCTAACAATTTCTCGAATGTTTGTTTGGGTATAACAGGCCTAACATAAAAATTTATAAACAAGTATTAGTCTTTAGAACAGATGATCAGATAGAAAATGAACATTTTTTGGTCTCATCTCCAAACTTATTTTTTTTTAGATTTAAATTCTGAAGGGAAATTTTAATTAATTTTCCTCGATCAAAGCGACAGATACCCCAGGCAGAAGCCCTACTGTGCTTTTGACAACCACGTTTTTCGTGACTGACATGGAGAAGTTTTATTCGGCACAGTGTGAATCCATCGGTGATGTACTGCAAACTCACTCACAGCACATCCTATGGCTAGTGCCCGTAGCAAATTGAATAAATAAGAATTGTAAAAACCATTTGGAGAATCACTTTCGAGGTAATCTAAACACAACTATATATAAAATTTACTCCATTCTTTTCCTTGTTCTTTTCAGAACTTTGATTTCAATTCACAATAATCTGTCAATGTTCATTCGCAGAATATCATATTCTTAATAAGTTCACATTTCAGGATGCATTTAGATTCTAAATTACTTGCTACATCTCATTCTCATTCCCTGCGCTTATCTTTCATAACAGTATTTACCCAAACGTATATTGAGCACCACTTTCACAATCATTCGTTTTAACAAACTGTGGCATTTCAACAATAATGCTAACTTGTCATTTTTTTGGCAACATTAGGGTGATTTTAAAACCGGCCGATTTCCAAATTTGCTTTTACATCGGCCTGAAAACATTGAATATTTTTTGGGTCAGTAGCAAATGAGGCAGACCCATTCTTCATGAAAGAGTAACCCAAAAATTCCTGTTTAAAAATTCCACTTGAATTTTTTTACAAAATTAAATTCTTATTTTCAAATGCACGCAACCCCACCATTATTTATTCTAACGGGGAATAAATTGGTCATGGTTAAAATTAATCTACCCAATGCCCTACGGAGAGAACCTTTCAATCCATATTTAGGTTAGCACTGAGGCAACTAATGAATAATTTACTAATACCCACTTCAAGCATGCCTTGCTATTAAGTTAAAAAATACATTCAGGCAGAATTCATTCATTCATAAGCATTACGCAAGGCTCCTTCATATAACTGATGACTAATTAATTGTATACCAGTAAATGTCAAAATGTTAATTGATGATAGTAGATTATCTCTGTCAGTTATTCTTATGTGTAATATGACTCGTGTCCTTTACATGCTATTTCAAGGACATTGTTTCAAAGTTTCCACAAGTATTTTATAAATTTCCCATAATTTGTGAATATTGTTGAACGACCGATATAAATCTAAAGGGGTTTTCAATAAAAGATGTTACATAAAAAATACAAATTTTGTAACATCCCCCCCTCCCCCAGTCACATTTCATCACAATATCGATCCCTTTTCCTAATATAACGTCACAAATCGATTTCCTTTCCCCCCCTCCTTCATTCTGACTTCCCAGATTTTGGACAATTTTTGTGATGATTTTTTTTCACTTATTTCATTTTTAACTTTTGAGTAATTTATTTGTAGAATTACGGAATAAAAAACTTCTCCCTCTGTTCCCATAATAAAATGCAAGTTAAATTATTTATTATGATAAAATTATAGGGGGCTGTGACATCTCAATTTGAAAATCCCCTCCGCCTTTTACCACAAATCGTCTCACTAACTTGGACATCCTTTACTCCCTCTTATTTCATTTTTATATAAAATGAAAAATATTTCTAGACTATTCTACTTTCACAAATCTTCAAGCTGTTATCCTTTGCTTACTGCAAAGCCCCATTTCATCAAGCACCACAAAAACATAGCCACTTAAGCTACCTGATGAAACAGCATGCACCATGCAGCTACTTGCATACGAGTATTAAACAAGAGTTGTCCTACCTTGGCAGAGGTGGTGTTTGAGGCGGAGGTGTGGAAAGATGCCTGGACGGGGTTGGCGTGGAACCACGTTTTTTCAGTCGTAAGGATGCATACTAAAAGCAAAAATATTATTGAATTTATTTATTATTTTAGTAAATGTCAGTTAACAAACAAATGGCTAAAATATTTACCGGTGAACTGCCCCTTGACAGGCTGGTGTGGGCATATATAATCAGACCAATGTCTTTGTGGCCTGCTTCCATGGCAATTTTAAGGGCAGTACTGCCATCCTTAAATTAAAAAAAGATGTTTGATTTAAAAATTTGAACTAAATCCAGGAAACAAAAACATATTGCTCTTATAAGTAGCACTCTTTAAATATGAAGCATGCGGATGGGGTTCTTTTATATTTTATACCTTCCCAAAATTTAAGTAGTATGACATTTTTAACCTTTTCAAGGAAAAAAAAGCAATATTTTGGTAACACCTCTGAACGAACTTGACTTTATAAAAAATTCTTTTAATAACCAGAATGAAAATCAAGTGGAGCCAATACAATGTAAAGTGAAATGTCACACATAGTTCACATAGAAATTTTTTTATTTTTGACCAAAAAATCTCTTTTTCATCGGAACATTTGTGACTATCCCTAAATTTAAAAAAAAAACTATTTGAGAAATGTTTCAGGCATGACATTTATTATTAGAGGGTGTTGTTCATCGGTGTGGTAGGTGCGCTGCTTATTAGAGGGCGCAAGGTCTTATTTTTTTCATGTGAAAAGTACATCATTTATCAGAAGGCAAGGTTTATTGGAGCGCACTGCTTATTAGAATAAATGGGGTGGATAGATTTTTACAATTTCAGAGAGAAAAAAAGAATTTGGCAAAATTTTCACTAGATATCTCAAAAAATGCATTACACTTTTATGTCCTGTTCATTACCAACAGTTAAATATATTTTCTTAGTAATTTAATTAATACTGAATTAGTAATTTAATAGTTTTGAATAATACTTAAGTCGTTGCAGAATGCACTTTAATAATATGCAAATAATAAAAATACACCGTTCATTACTGTGGAGATGCGTTTGGCTAGCCATTTTTTCAAGGTCAAAGAAAAGACCAAATGTATAATACTTACATTATCGGCAATACTTGTGTTGCAATCCGATTGACTCAAGAGAAACTTGACAACAGAGATATGCCCATGCTCACTAGCACACATCAAAGCAGACGAACCATCATCATCTTGAATATTGATGTCAGCACCAGCTTCCAACAACAATTTCACCATTTCCAGCTTGCCGTGGCTTGCAGCTAGCATTAGCGCAGTTTGCCCATGCTATATGTTGCAGAAAAAACAGCCAAAATTATCATGAAGCAAGTGTAATTTGTAGAAGAATTTTTACTCGAAAAGTGCTAATAGTCAAAAATTACCTGAGCAGCCCTAGCATTGACATCACCTAGTTTAAAAAGCTGTCGCAGGACGCTCAAGTGGCTTTCTTCTTTAACCGTGGCTAAAGAGGCCAACATCACGCATGTGTAGCCAGCCTTATTGGGCTTGCTAATTTCGCATACTTTGGAATCCAGCAGCAAACTAACTACATCGAAATTGGCATACGAAATTGCATAATGCAAAGCGGTGTTTCCCTGGATGAAAAAAAAAATATCGTATTCTAGAATTCTTGTAAATTAAAAAATCCTAATTTAAAGATAAAGTACATACACTGCCATCGGTAAGATTCACAATCTTATGCAAAAGTTGATTAGAAATGGCCTCGAAAGCATCCAAGGAATCCTCGACTGCATGCTGATCGGTATTCTTTTGACTCGAAACACGGAACCATTCCTTACGGATAAGATTCAGACTGGAATTCTGCAATGGCACAGTAGAAAAGAACAATTAAGCAGCCAGTTCAACAAATACGTTCTAACAAAATTCCGTTATTGGGCTACTTACCACATCTTTTGATGGCGTTTTAGTTGGATTTTTCAGGTACGCATCCAAAACTGTGCAAGCTTGTCTTATTTCATTGCTAGGCTCATACCTAGACATAAAAACATCATCAACAGCGTTAAGAATAACTGGTTACAAAAAAGAGAGGCAATTCAAAGTAGATTTGTGAATATTTTCCAAGCCACAAGTTTTACTTTTGTCTGAGCGATTCCATAATTGGCTGGAACATAATTGCTCCTGGAAGACCTTGTCGGATCGCTTCGTCGTCCTTGCAAGAATGGACGATCACACCACGAACGCTATCATACGAAGCTTCGTCTGGACTGTCACTGCTCGAACTGTCATCGCTGCTGTCGCTCGAGTCGGATGAATCGCTGCTGCTGGCCAGTGCTTGTTTTGCCTTTTCGCCAACACCCCTGCAAGCATTCAAAAAATTATCAAACTCAGAATTCGAGCTGCAAAAATGTCACAAAAGCTGTCGTACTTTTCAATATTTCGATTATCCAAAATAAACTTACGGATGAGTCTTTGTTCCACTCTTACTAGTGTCTTGTCCACCTCCCCCGCTTCCGAATCCCTGATTAATATAGAATTCCGGCGGAGGCGGTTTCTGTCTGCGAAATTCGTGAGCAGTCCTATGTGTTCGAGCTGTGGACCCGTGTTCCTGCTTCACCGTTCTTTCAACCCTTATCATCGTGCTAATGTCCTGATCTAGTGGCTTGGTGTTCTGAACCAAGTCTTTTGCGACAGTTGTGATGGCATGGTTGCATTTGTCGCATAAATTCACAGGCCGTTTGGCTTCAACGGGCGTTTCGGGATCGGTGCAAATACCTATGGACACGGTGCACAGGTTTTCACACCGGTCACATACAACGTCGTTGATGGTAGATAAGCTACACCCGACATTCTTTGTAGGCACCCTTAGAGTTGAATCGGTGCCAACCCCAATGCTGCACAGGCGGACGTGAGAGCAACGATCACACACGACATCCTTGACACTAGTTAATCCAACTCCAATCGTGCGAGATTGCTTCTTCAGGGCACATTTCTCGCACGGCATTAATTCTATTGAACCGTCACCGACTCCGACTTCTCTGGTGCGGGCAAGCTGCCGGCAGTCGACGTTCGCACCAAAGTTTCTTACTTCAATTGCGGTACCAACATTCCTATGTTTCATTTCAGGTTTGGAAGGCGGAGTGTCTAAAATGGCCTGTACAAACATATTACGCGATGATGGCAGTGCCTGAATGCCAAACGAATGTGTCAGGACTCGATTCGTGGCCGTTCCCTTGTCAGAGACTATCTTGGACTGGACAGCTTCGGCGAGCTTTTGCTCCGCTTCCCAACCGGTAATGGAATCTTCTGTAGCCGACGCCATGTCTAGATAGATTTTTAAATGGCGTGCCTCGCAATGTTGGCAAGGCTTCGGGTCGATGGATTCTTGCCCGCAAAGAGACGTTGAAAGTTTTCTCTTGTCAGTGTTAATGCCAGCTGAAATTCGGCAGTTCGTTCTGGTCTCCCTCTCTCTGCATTCGGGACATGTGTGCAAGAAATCGGGACTATTGACCCCTATGGTGCGTGTTGAAATGGGTACATGGCTAACGCCGATATCACGTGTCATAACAGTGCAGTTAACACCCGTGGCTCGAGTTTTTCGGACGGGTGGGTCAGCTACTAGTGGACTTTTAAAAAAGTTACCTAAGTCCAAAATAAAACAAGATGTTACATTCAATTTGATCCTTTTTTCTCATCCCGTGAAAATGGAAATAGTGAAAATATTAGAAAGTAACACATTGACATGCTTACTTCTTGATTTTTCAAAAGGCAAGCGGTCAGTGGAACTTGCATCGACTTTAGTAGGATATTCAGAGCTTATAAACGAATCACCAACTCCCACAGAACGATGATCCATTTTGGCGGCTTTTGCCTTCAGCTGGAGCATCAATAACCTTTTTTCTTCCCTTAAGACGGAAAGTTTCACCTGTAAAGACAACGTTTCTGTCACAATCCGTATTCGTAACGAGCTAATAAAAATATTAACTACATAATCTGCCCTGACCTGCAGGACTGGAATGGATTTGGCATGCTCCTCTAACTCTTTCATGCGATTGAGGCTAACAGCCATCTGCTCGCGAATGGACTGAAGCACGGTTGAACTGATGCCAAGATAAGATCCATAAGGTGAAGAAGATTCCAGGTCGATATTCTCGACGAAGGCATTGCCATGTGATGCAGTACTGTGGTTTACCACAGAATTGGCCAAGGTCTCCATCGTATCAGCCATTTGTTGAGAAGGAGGGGTTACAACTGGACCTGGGGACGACTGATTTACATCCGTAGAACTGGATATGGTGGATAGTGAACCGATCGAATTGCTTCTGGAGCGAGGTGACATCAATCCATTGGACAGTCCGACACTTCCATTGGAGAGATGATATGAAATTGAGGACGGGAAGTTGGGTGAAGGTGCATTTGAACCGCTGTCAGAGCTGCTGGACACGGAAATGTTCTGGGCATTGCTCAGCAGGTCTACGGGAGCCAATTCCAAAGAGGCTAATGTTAGACGATCTTTTCTCTTGACACGTGGAAGAGTGGACTCTTTAAAAGTCTCTTCAAAATCCTGCATGGCATCGCAAAAGGCATCGCTGGTGCTAACCACATCTGGCGGAGGGGCATGAGGGGAATTACACTAAAAAAAATGGAAATGCTAACTTTTACTTTACCGGCAGTGGCAAAAAAGTAAATAAATTAATAAAAATTTAGTTACAAGTGCTGATGGTGCAGTGCTCTGTTTTGCATGCTGATCCTCGTGAAAACTTAGCAGGGCTTCCATGGACTTCCTTTGTTTTCGTCGATCCCGGTGCAATTTTTTCAACTGCCGCACATACTTTTCTTTCGACAGTGCTTCGCAGTAGCGTACAAAATCCAAATCGATGTGGTAGCCGTATGGGCAGCAGTGACACGATCCACCTCGCACCAGATCTGGACCTTTATCACTTCCCCGTCCATCAGTACCAGTTCTTTCCCGACAAGCATTTTGTCCCAGTATCCCTATTGCTTAAATTAAATAATATACGAATAAGACATATGTTCATAAATATAAAAATTAACTTGTTTTATAAGATTACAGGACTATGGTGCTATGGTTTAAAGCAGCACTGTCCTGAAGAAAATTGTTTCAATATTTGATGGGGTTCATAGCACGTGCCAATAACATTTGGCTCATGAATATGCATCTACACTTAAGGGGGCTGTCCACACTTTTAAAAAATGCATGCTCCTATGGGAATCTCCATGTTAACTAACGGTACATAT
>JAQIXP010003648.1:0-12694 GCA_034700285.1 Proteroiulus fuscus
AGTTCTTGACAATATATAAATTATTTTGCATTTAATTTGGTTGCTTTGCTTCAATTTGTCCCTTTCACCAGGCAGTCTCTATAACGTTATTAACATATTGTTTAACAATTGCAGCGATAATGCTCACAATTTATCTATTATTGTTTGTTTTTGCTATGTATTTTCTGTACTGACACCACCCTAGTTTAGGCTGGTGCAAACTCAAGCCTTAATAAAAATGTATGATTCCCATAGGAGCATGCATTTTGTTGATAGTGTGGGACAGCCCCCCACTAAAGAAATTTTTCATGCAAGTATTCATGATTGCATGATTTCTTGCATAACTGTGCTCACACTATGTAGAATTACATCGATGGCTTAATTCAGAAGTAGCGAATGAGCCAATTCAAAAATGAGATAAGTGAACCATTGTGATCTTGGAAGTGTCCCTAATTCCCCTAAAGTTACAGAAATTACTTTAACCAAAAACTGTTAAAATTACAGAAGTGAAGAGTAGCGAATATCCAACAAGGTATCATCTCTAAAAGTTACAAGTAGCGAATGGTACCCTTCGTTAGTTTACCTTTTAAGAATTGTTCGTGACATGGATTTTTATAACAATACTTTTTTTGCATTCACTTTATTCAATAGGCAATCTAATGGATGTGCACATGCGCTACTTCACACTTAATTTATTTAGCTTTCCTGTAAACTTAATCAAAGTCGAACTAGAGAATGTGCATTTTTAAGCCTTTTATTTCTCCAATTACTTAATTAATTTACTAATTTAATTATTTAACAAAAATTAGTACATCCTCTATAAACTATATCTATTGCTTCATCTATTCACCAAATTTCAGCCTTTTAACATTGTTTATTTCCAAATTATCCTTTTTTTTTCTATAAAAACACTATTATCTCAAAACCAACTTTTGACTCATTCACTACTTCTGAATTAAGCTATTGACACGTACTCATTATTTCTTGCACAAGGCTGGGGCAAGAAAAGTTGCCTTGTGTAACATGGATTTTATGAGAAAAAAAAAATACACGCAAGAATGACATCCTTACTCTGATGTAAACTCCATCTTCTGGCATTTTCTCAATACTGAATCCTTTTTTAATGATTTCGCAATGAAACGTGAGCTGGTCCACAGAAATTCGGTGCTTACGAGCGTAATTCTGCAGCACTCCTAAAAATAATTAATCAGCAGCTAGCAACGGTGCATTTGATTCAAAACTGGAAAAAATAAAAACAATTCACCTGTGAGGAATGCTTGAGTAAAAAACAGTCCGGAAATCCAAAATACGACGGGCGGTCCATGATCAATCCAGTCTTGAACAAATTTCAATCTGACGGATTCAAAGGTGAATGGAAATGTTACAGTCCCAAAACTTAGTGGAACTTCTTGTCTGCATGCTCACCTGGCCAATAGATCTGTAACATATCCTCCCAGTGGGCGCGTGGACAAATAGGAAACGACCGTCCAGCGATATGGTACTTGACCAGCGAGCAGAGCATCGAAAACTGCTTCCAGGTCGGCATTCATGACGATCTGACCGCGGACGGCTTTTTGGACATCATCCAAGGACATTTGAATCTCTCGGAGCAAACGAGCGTAACGACTGACTTCCTGTTGCAAGACCGTGTTCAAACATTGATCGTACGAAAGGGGATATTTTCTCCCGATGGCTTCCAAATCGAAACTTTCTTTCGGAAGTTTTCCCAGGATGTCGGAGGCTAGATCCAGGACGGTCTTGGCCGCCATCGGATGGGACAGTCGTCCCTGATGCGGTCGAGTGCGAATTAAACCAGTCAACAGCTGCCAGAAACATACAAATACTTCAACTGATCCAAAATTTCCAGGAAATGTCGATGGCTTAATTCAGAAGTGACGAATAAGCCAAAAGTTGCTTAAATTGAGATAATAGCGTTTTTGTGGAAAAAAGATATAACTTGGAAATAAACAATGTTAAAA
This sequence comes from Proteroiulus fuscus, assembly GCA_034700285.1. Lineage (NCBI taxonomy): Eukaryota > Metazoa > Arthropoda > Diplopoda > Julida > Blaniulidae > Proteroiulus > Proteroiulus fuscus. The sequence goes on from JAQIXP010003648.1 coordinate 1,959, forward strand.
GACTGAAATTTGGTGAACAGATAAAACAGTATATATATTTTTACAGGGAATGTGCTAATTTTTGTTAAATAATTAAATTAGTAAATTAATTAACTCATTTGAGAAATAAAAGTTTTAAAAATGCAAATTCGCTAGTTTGACTTTTATTAATTTTGCAGGAACGTGAAATAAATTAAGTGTGAAGTAGTGCATATGCACATCCATTAGTTTTCCTTTTCAATAAAAAAAATGAGCGAAAATTGCCTTATTTGCCACTTTTACTTTAATAAAAATCCAGGTTTCGAGAAATTTTTAAAATGTTTACTAACGAATGGTATTATTCACTACTTGTAACTTTTAGGAATGACAGTTTTTTGGATATTCGCTACTTTTCACTTTTCTGTAACTTTATCAAGTATTCCCTGTAAGAAAAATTTTGCAGTTTTCTCACATTTTTTGCAGTTTATTTGCAGTCTTAAACTGCATAAAAACTAGGTTTTTTAAATGTTTATGAAACAAAAACATACATAATTTGTGCAGTTTTTCTGTAAAAAAAAAAAACGTGCAAGTTTTTTTTTTTACTGTTTTTTTGCAATTTTCATACAGTATTTGTGATCTTTCCATCGTGTTTCTGCATTTTTTTCCCCTACATTCTAGTGATACAGAAAAACTGCAGAAAAATAACAAAAATACTAAATAAAAAATGCAGAAAAACTGTTTAAAAGAAAACTTGCATGTTTTTTTACAGAAAATTTGTACAAATTATGTAGGTTTTTGTTTCATAAACATTAAAAAAAACTAGATTTTCTGCAGTTGACAGCAAATAAACTGCAGTTTTTTTTTCACAGGGTTGGTTAAATTAATTTCTGTAACTTTAGGTTTATTAGGGACACTTCCAGGATCACAACGATACAATTATCTCATTTTTGACAAATTGGCTTATTCGCTACTTCTGAATTAAGCCATCAATGTGAGACTCTCAAAGTCAATGGACTTACTAGACTAGTTTCTTGCTTATCTTTGGTAATACTGGCATCATCGTGAAGTCCCAGAACGGAAGGTGGTGCCGTAAGCGGAAGTTTACGGAGAAATTCGATGTAGCTGTCATAATTGACGGTCGAAGTTGGAACGCAATAGGCCTCGTCAACGAACAAACTGAAAAAAATGCCTTATATTTAGTGATGAAGAACACATTAAACGAGCTCGGAAAATAGAAAACTCACGGATATTGTTGCGCCGCGATCACGTCGGAACAGAAGAAATTGGATAAGAGCGAAAGAAGCAGGCGTCGATCGTGCTCATCCGTCACACGCCCGCCGTAATTTAGTTCTCCGGTGAGGTACGTCAATGCTTTCAATGGCAATTCTTGACTCGATGAATTTAAGAACATCTAACAAGACGGATGCCCTTTAAAGAATTTGTCAATGGGAATAAAATAATTGTTTAACTTTATTCACCTGCAGCTGGGCGATGCTAATACGTAAGTCGGAATCACTGAATTCGTAAGGCACATTCCACCCGAGAGATCCAAAGTTTTTCCTCTCTTGCACGAGAGCGTGAAAGAAGCACAATCCGTAGAGTAGACGCTGCCAAGTTCTGGGATTACGAGTGCAGCCGGAGAAGAACGATGGATCGGCGACGGGGGTGCTAAGGTAAGATCTTAACAGGTTGGACCGCAGGCCGCGCGGTGGCTCGTTGGTCATTTTTACACCTGAAATAATTGTACGTGTAAGAACAAATCGATGGCTCAAACCTTTAGTAGTGAATGAGCCAAAACTTGCTTTCCAGATAATTGAATTTTTATGGGGAAAAAGGAATAATTTGTGAAATAGATAATGTTAAAAGAGTGAAAGTGAACAGATGAAACAAACTATACATTTTGTAGAGAATGTGCAAATTTTTGTTGAATAATTAAATTAGTAAATTAATTAATAATTTGAGTAATAAAAGGCTTAAAATGAACGTTCGCGCTACTTTGATTTTGATTAAGTTTGCAGGTAAGCGAAATAAATAAAGAATAAAGTAGCGAATGTGCACATCCAATAGTTTTGCCTTTTGAATAAAGTGATCGAATGCAAAATAAAAGTAGCGAAAGTTGTCACATTCGCTACTTGTGTTGTCAGTTATAAAAATGCATGTCGGGAACACTTTTTAAAAGGTAAACTAACGAATGGTACTATTCGCTACTTGCACATTCGTTACTTGTGTTAGTTATAAAAATGAATGTCGGGAACTATTTTTAAAAGGTAAAACTAACGAATGGTACTATTCGCTACTTGCACATTCGTTACTTGTGTTGTTATAAAAATGCATGTCGGGAACTATTTTTAAAAGGTAAACTAACGAATGGTACTATTCGCTACTTGTGTTGTTATAAAAATGCATGTTGGGAACAATTTTTAAAAGGTAAACTAACGAATGGTACTATTCGCTACGTGCAACTTTTATGGATGATACCTTGTTGGATATTCACTACTCTTCACTTCTGTAACTTTAACAATTATTGGTTTCAGTAATTTTTGTAACTTTAGGTGAATTAGGGACACTTTCAGGATCACAATTGTTCACTTATCTCATTTTTGAAAAATTGGCTCATACGCTACTTGTGAATTAAGCTATCGAATTGTACTTGAAACAATGATAATAGAAATTCCAAAACTGACCGTTTTGCAGAATTGAGATGGGAAACTCCGGGCACGGATAACAAGTCAACCACAAGCGGAAATTCTGATGGGTCACTTGAGGGATGATCAACTCTTGGCAAATCTTTTCTAGTGTGGGCAACCAGCTGATAGCAAGGTGACAGTTTTGCAGTACAACCCAAGATCCGTCTTCCACTGCAGTTTCTATTACTCGCTGTGCCACCGGTCCCTGACCTTGCCCCAGGGATAACGTATGGATCCGATCTCTGGTATATCCTTGATCCTGACCAAATTTAATCAAGTCGGACATTGGATCGGCGCCGGGCGACAAGATGAATATTAATGGCGTGCAACAAATTGAGTCGGCAAATGATTCCGACAAATCGAAAGTGGGCGACTCGGTGTATGCTTGGCCCAGATTTTCGCTGATGAATTCCTGCAATCATATATTTGGTTATATTTTCTGCTAATACGCAGTGATCTCCATATGGCTGAATGCATCATAACGATTACGTAATTCAGAAATAGTGAATGAGCCAAAAGTTGATTTTTAGATAATAGTGTTTTTATGGAAAAAAAGGTATAATTTGGAAATAAACAGTGTTAAAAGGATGAAATTTGGTGAACAGATGAAACAATATATATATTTTATACGGAATGTGCTCATTTTTGTTAAATAACTAATTTAGTTAAGTAATTAAGTAATTTGAGAAATAGAAGACTTAAGAATGAACATTCGCTAGTTTAACTTTGTATGATTAAGTTTGCAGGAAAGTAAAATAAATTAAAGTGTAAAGTCGCGAATGTGCACATCCATTAGTTTGCCTTTTGAATAAAGTGAATGGAAAGATAAAAGCAGCGAATGTTTTTACATTCGCTACTTGTATGGTTATAAAAATCCATGCCACGAACAATTTTCAAAAGGTAAACTAACGAATGGTACCATTCGCTACTTGTAACTTTTGGGGATGACACCTTGTTGGATATTCGCTATTCTTCACTTCTGTAACTTTAACAATTATTGGTTAAAGTAATTTTAGGTGAATTAGGGACACTTCCAGGATCACAATTGTTCACTTATCTCATGTTTTACAAATTTGTTCATTCGCTACTTGTGAATTAAGCCATCGATATTATTTTTCGCCATTTAAAAAATGGAAAATAAATGCCAAAAATCAAACGTAATGCAGGGGGAAGGAGGGAAATAATTAATATCTAGAGTGCTCAGCTATGTAGTGGTCGTTATGAATATAATATTGTAATTGGACTTCCTGATCTCATTGTATTAAAAGCAATGTGCAATTCGCCTACTAACCTGCATAGATTTAATGAGCTGATCCGGTCGCATGCAGCGCAGCACAGCAACCCTGTCCAGGCCTTTAAGATGGTCCCATAGGGTAGGAAAAACGGCCGAATGTGGTGCTGTAGAATCGTACACCTTTTTCCACTCGTCGCTGTGTTCGGCAACATCTAAAGTGAATACAGTGATTGACAATGCCGCAAAAGACAATTTGATTAAAGGGACAATCTCACTTTGAAACAAGTTGATTTAAGGAAAAAGAGCGTGAAAAATTAAGATAGACTTGGAAACTGCAATTGGATTAAGATTGGATCATTATATAAAAGTCCTGAATATGTGAATTTAGATGAAAATGGAAACCCCAAATTGGCGCCATTTCACTAACATGGTGTAGCGCCCTCTACTGGATAAAAGGCATCAGCACCATAGATATACACGTTCTAGAGGGCGCTGCTGACCAAAATCTATGAAAAAATGGCGCCTAATATGTATTTTGGAAACATCGCAATTTCTTCAATATGGAACATTTGCTGCAATTATTATTGCCACAGCCATTCATATTTATTAAGGGTGTACCATTTAAAAATTACTTGATATAAAGTGGGACTTTCCCTTTAATTGCCACGTACGTTGCATGAAGCCCAAAAGGTTTGGCAAGGAAGAAGCAAACACAATTTCATCCCAAGCTTTATCGGAAAGCCAGTTAGGCGACGGATTCGGGTGTGGATTATCTAAGGCCATCCCTCCGAATAGAATGAATTTCCACACGTCTTCATCCAGCTGATTCCTAAAACGGAAAGTCGGATTATAGTTCATCCCGTTTCAATTGAATTTTCAAGTTTTCAATTGAGATAGAACCAACTTTGATCTCAAGAGGCCAATACATAAGATGCACGAGAAAACCAGTTTGTCTTTTTCGAAAAGCGAGCGGCACACATTGCGGTAGACGCCATTGGTAAAATAGTCGTTCATTTTGCGCGTCCGCATTTTCAAATCGGGAGTTTTGGGACAACTGGCTATCGACTAAAAATTACGATTGTTAAGTTGTGAATCATTAAATCCCTAATGGTTCAATTAAAAATTGCGTACCTGAACGTAAAGTTGAATGAACCAATTCAGAGAGTACTGATACATCGGATCGATGTGAGCCAGTTCAGAAATGCAAAAGAACAAAATGGATGCGTTGGTTGCTACGGGTCGGTAGAGGTTCCTCGTTTCATCTATAGCTTTCTCGGTAGCTGCCCCGATCTCCTGCTTGGCCTTAATTTCCTCTGAAAGAGCTTTGGAAGAGGATAGGATGGCTATTGCAGTTTCGTCTTCTAAAATGTTACCCTAATTTGCAAAATTTAGTTCTGAATTATAATTCGTTTCCAGACCATCTAAAATTTGTCATTTTAACCTCACCTCCGACAACGAAAGAACTTCTAAAATCTTGTCCTCAATTTCTTGGAGTTGTCGTTTATTTTTGGCACCTTCTACTATCAGTTCGTTCTTCTGTTCTTCTAATTCCGGCTTCTCCTTGGCAACGACCAATCCCAGCAACTGTTCCTCCAAGCCAATGGGCGTAATCATGAAATTTAGAAGGGTTACCTGAAGTATTTTTAAATAATAATTAAGAAATTTTTAAGAATTTTTAAGAAAAAAATTAAAAAAAATTTTTTTTTTGCCTTGACTGCGATTTCTGGCAAGTAGTGTGGGTTCCTTTGACGAGTGGTCATGTACAAATGGAACTGCTGACTGTATTCGATGATGTTATCTGAAAGACGGATGCACTCGACGCCACCTTGCTTGAAGGTCTGTCGGACGAGTAATGGTTGAAGAACGGGATCCAATTCCTGACCCACGTCTTCTAAGAGCACGGGTATTCCCAGTTGGATGCACCGTTCCAAAGACTGTAGATATGTAGCATGCGACACCTTCAGCACTTCCAAATTATTCTCCTTTTCCATATTTTTTATCCATTTGTTAGCTTGTCCTGAAACAAATTGATAATAGCAGATGGTTTCTTGCCATTAGTCATATTCATATTAGTCATATTGTAATTCATACGTGCATAGTTTACGTCCAAAACAATTGTGTCTCTATCCAGCAAAAAAAAATTCTGCAGAAAATTCGAAATCTTCTGCAGTTTATTTGCAGTCTTGGAGAAAAAAAATTTAGTTTAAGTTACGTTTTTGAACGTTTACGGAACAAAAACCTACATAATTTGTGTAGAAAACGTGTATGTTTTTTCTACAGTAGTTCTGCATTTTTTAAACAATTTTTCTGCATTCTTTCTGCAGTTTTTTCTGTGTCACTAGAATGTAGAACAATTACAGAAACATTGCAAATAAATTACAAAAACACTGTAGAAAAATTGCTGAAACACCTGTAGAAAAATTGCTGAAACACCTGTAGAAAAATTGAAGAAACACTGCAGAAAAAATTGAAGAAACACTGCAGAAAAATTGCAGAAACACTTTAGAAAAATTACAGAAATACTGTAGAAAAATTGCAGAAACACAGTAGAAAAATTTCAGAAACACTGTAAAAAAATTACAGAAATTCTGTACAAAAAAAAAAACAAAAAAAAAGAAATTCAGAAAAACTGTATAAAAATGTAGAAAACTGTATAAAAAATGCAGAAAAACTGTAGGAAAAAACATGCACATTTTCTACACAAATTATGTAGGATTTTGTTCCATAAACGTTCAGAAACGTAACTTAAACTAGTTTTTCTGCAGTTTTAGACTGCAAATAAACTGCAGAAGAATTCAAATTTTCTGGAGAATTTTTTTTGCTGGGTTGCCATGATAATTTGGACAAAAGGCATACCTTGTGGATCGATCATTAGAGGCCATCGATTCGAGTGCGAAACAATTATGGCATTGTCCACAGAAAAGTAATCGATCGGCAATCCGGCGATATTCCAATCCCTGATCTGCACTGGATTTCCCAACGTTCCGATAATCGAAAAGGGTTGTGAGCAATTGATTCCCTGGTCTTGACATATCCTCACCCATTCGTCGATGCATTCCTGCCTCAAGATGGCCGTGAATGGACCCAAGTAGGTTACTATGGCGGCCGACAAAAGAATGTCTCCGACCACATTACCGAATTGGTCGGCCAAAGCCAGAGCGGATGTGCTCCAGCGATGCTTCTCTCCTCCCAACCCGCCGATCAACTTCTCAGCTCGATCCAGCTTTTTGCAACACAGTTCGATGCGATCCTCTAGATCTCTTTTCTCCTTGGTCTTCTTGATGAATTCGTCATTTAGAATTTGCAGCTTATCGGTGACCTGTTGGACAAATTACATCTAGCTCGCACATTGTCTTGACTACCAAGTTATAACAATAATTCGACAAGGCGCTTACTCCTTGCAATTGACTTCTTTTCTGGTTAAGTTTTTCCATTTGCTTTCCGAGGTCAGAAGCCGCCTTCCTCAACTTCTCCTTTTTAGGTGCGACAATTTTTGCTACTCGGTCGTACACTTCAACGGCGCAGATCCACTGGCAAAGGCCCTCACAAGCCATGGAGACGCTGCGGATCACCAACGGATCAAAGTCGGGGTTGGAAACGTACCTGATGCAAGAATTGAACGAAAAAAATTAATTTTAAAAAAAGGTAAAGCCTAATATTAAGAGTGTGCTTACTTGAAACGGATGATTTTCATGATGTTGGCTGGAATTTTGTCCTTATCGTAAGCCTTCAAATTTTCTAGAAATTTCAAATCGCCAAGTAACTTTTGTGATGGTTGCCAGTAATCTTCTATCATTTTCCCTGATCCACCAGCTTCTGGTTTCCTCTCCGGCTTAATGCCCTTCATGATGCAGATGGCCTCCATGACCAATTTGACGCCAGAAGGAGGATTCTGCCAAAATCCATTAAAAAAATCTTAATTAAACCTTAAATGGGGCTGTCCATACTTTTTAGGGAATGGCTCCAATGGGGTTTTCCATGTTAAATTCGTTTTGTTAAAAATTATGATTTCTCAATAACGGCTAAGTATAAGAAAATGTGGTTTGATTTTTCTGAAAGACAATTAAATTTACTATAAAGTGTAGTATAACTATTCTGTTACGATCTTTCTGAAATTATATATTGAATTTTAAAATTGACGGTAAATTTTTCACCCGATTGTACACAGATCCCTCCCCTCAAATAGGTCCATTGGACTCGCTCGCTCTAAATACGTTTCAAACTAAGCTAACCTCCAAACGGGAGCCATTCGTGGATGAGAGAAGCGATTTTAATTTTTTCTTTTCGGTACATTTTCTCAAGAACGGCTAAACATCAAACGATGGGGTTTGATTTATCTGATAGATAATTAAATTAACTAAAACGTCAAAGATGATTTTTGCGGTTATTTTCCCTGTAAACTGTGCAATCGGGGGAAATGTGGTGGAAAACTCAACATTCAACTTAGAAATCCGATAACTAAATTCAGAATGCATGTCATAACAAAATCACACTACACTTTTTAGTAAATTTAATAAACTTTCAGAAAAACCAAACCCTGCAATCGTTTGCAGCTCAGCTATTATTGAGATCCAATCAATTTTTGGCAAAATTTCACGTCAATCTAAAAACGCATGGGAAAACTCAACTGAAATATTTAAAATTCAATATCTAAATTCAGAATGCACATAACAGGAAAATCATACTCGACTTTGTAGTAAATTTAATTAGCTTTCAGACAATTTAACCCTTTTGTTCTATGTTTAGCCATTACTGAGAAAAATGTACAGAAAGAAAAAACATTTAACATGGAAATCCCCATAGGGCCATGCTTAAAAAGTGTGGACAGCCCCCTTAAACTCAGTCATATTGATCTGCCTGAATTTAAGCAGAAAGGGTTCACCTTCATTGATTTGATGACGGTAATATCCTGGGGTTTTAAAGTGTTTAGGGCAGCGATGGCACTCTCCAAGGCCGGCGTGGCTTCGGCCAAATCGTTTTCGCATTCATCTTTTATGGCTTGCGAATCAGCAGCTGCGGCATTGGCCAATGCCTCGTCGGCAGCCACGACCTCCTTTTTAGCCTCCACCTCGATGGTATCCTGCTCGATCTTAATCATGAGTTTCTCGGTCTCCTCCGTCGTTTTGATCAATTTCGGGCGCTCGGCCGTGAGTTCGTCTTGCATTACTGTAACTTGAGCTGCTGCAAAATCCAACTTTTCCAGACCAACGATGTATCGATTCCGCAGGGTCACGATTTCGTTGCGTTTGGTGCGAAGAAGCTTTTTGAACATCAAAAGGAATTCCAAATAAGAGGTTGGTGTGACGTAGTTTGACCGTCCGTACTGAGAAAAGTAACTACGAAATGAAAATAAGTCTGAGAAACCTGAAAAGTAACGTAACAATTTACAAAAGACGAGAATTTCAAACCTTTCAGACAGGGAAGCCATGCTCTTGTGAAATCTATAACAAACATTGACGCATTTGTCGACAATTCGAGAATCCAATTCCATGTCACTAATGTATTTTTCAGCGACCACTTTCAGCGCTTCGATTGGCCATTCCTGATAGCAAAGTTCGAACAGGGAGTTAATTTCGTGTTAAAATTTATTTGCGGATTAAACGGAAATTGAAAAACTTAGAATAAAAAGTTAAGAAAGACTTACGGAAAACCAGCTGATTGTGCAGCAATTGATTAATGCCGGAAACACGCGTAACCTCGTACGAAAAACATCGCCAACTGGACTCATGGTGAATACAATGTGAAGGTTGTGACGCACACGATTCACGTAATAATCGTACAACGAAGACGGATTGCTGTCTACTTTATCCCCCTGTGAAAGTTGATTTTCTTTAGGAATAGGATAACAAAGTAGACCTAATAAGTCGTGCGCAGTGGCGTAACAAGCACAGCTTGGGCCCTTGTGCTTAAATTGGATATGGGCCCCTATCCCCTTAAGAATTTTTGTGTCTCTTTGCTGTTTGCAGGGAGGGAAGGGTTGGACGCAGCGCAAAAATGTTACCGGGCAAATGCCTTAGACCGGCCCCAACTTTGTTCGCTCATAAAGATTTGGGTTCACATAAGATATTTTAAAAAAAATTGCAATGCCCACAAAATCAATAAAAAATTAGGGTTTTTACAGATATAGACGATATACGATAGCAAGCACTTCAACAATCATTTTTTGCTTTATAGACGTACCCTGGGAGGGGGGGGGGAATTAAACCCCCCCATTGTACCTAAAATTATATTGAAGTCTACCCCTACTAAGGGCCTGCCAGCCCCCAGAATCCCTGTCTGACACCTCCTTCCACCAATGGTAACTCTATAGTTATGCTTATGTTCACTATACAATAAGGGCAGGGCCGCACAAAGTAATCCATTTTGGAAGGTGGGGGGACTTGACCTAAAATTTCTTTTAAAACTTTGGGTTGCAGGCTAAAATTACAAAGTTATTGTGTATAATTTAAAAAAATAATAGAAAATTGCACCGCAGGCGACTTTTTTTCCTCAAAACCACTCAAAATGAGCCAAAAATCACCAAACGTGCATCTTTTGCCATTAAAAATGTTTTTTAAAATTCGGGCCGCAGGCCCTTTGAAGTTTTTCGTATACATAACTGGACAAATTTACATAAAATTGTGCCGCAGGCGATTTTTTTTTTTGTCCAAAAACACTAAAAAAAATGGGCTAAAAATCACCAAAATATCCATTTTTTTGCAATTTGTATGAGTCCACAAATTGGGGGAAGCTGGGCCCTCTGCGTGCAGCCCTGAATCTTTATATTTATTCATTTAATGATGATACATAAATAATCTAGCCTACATTGAAATATAAGCCAGAATTGGGCTTATTTATGAATGATGAGGGCTTAGAGC
>JAQIXP010003649.1:0-12692 GCA_034700285.1 Proteroiulus fuscus
TTAATATGTACCGTTAGTTAACATGGAGATTCCCATAGGAGCATGCATTTTCTAAAAGTGTGGACAGCCCCCTTAACTAGGCTATATAGGCCTACTATAGTTTGCTATATTTGCCCCAGAGAGCCTGGCAGAGCCAATGGAAGTCCCCAAGTATGGCAACTGCAAAGGATAAAAATAAAACTGACGCTAGGTGACGCACCCAGGACCAAAATTGATTAGAACCGACTATATATAGTTACCACATGATTAATTAGCAAAGTGGAATTTTAAACTTTTAGATACATGAGGTCAACTTCAACAAAATATTCAATTATAAGGACCAAATAGTCCTACTTACAGGGCAGCTCATAAAATCATAATTTTGTACATATTTTATACATAAGACCTAATTATAAATCAACACAAAGTGGGTCCTAAAGTTAATTAAATATGTAGGTCTATACACGCACATTATCAAAAAGAGAGTGAACTGAATATTAAATAATTAGGACCCTATATACTAATAATTACTATTCTGAAAGATTAGTTATTCCTCAACCAGCTGAAAAAACTAATCGCAATCAATAGTCATCCCATGCATTTGAAAAATACAAATAAAAGAATTTCTGCAGAAAATAATGCATTTCAAAGATAAGGTGACAAATTTCTGTAAAAATTCAACCGTCTTAAGTTTCTGCATGTTGAATCATGGCCCCATGCATTAGGAATTTGTCATGTTAATTTTATGACATTACATGACATTTTCTTTCAGACTTCAGTTCACTCAAAATGATTTGCATTTCATAAATTCTATTCATTCAATGACAAAGCTGTCTAAAATTAGATTTTTCTGAGGTCATAAAATAGGAAATATTAGGGAAAATTTCAGTCAATATGGGACATTTTTATTTACAAAATTCTTTTTACTGATTATTACTATTTACACTATGGCGTTCCATGCGTTTTCTAACCTGTTACAGGTATATGCACAATTGAATTTAAATATACTCATTACTAAACTTAAAAACAAATTTCGAACAAAATTGCATGCGTGTAAAAATATACTATAATTTCCAACTTAAAAATTGCATTGTATTTTCAACAAATATATATACGGTGTGTGTATATATATATATATGCCATTTAAGTGATTTCAGAACTTGTATACATTCACGGTTTGCATTACAATTCAAACAAAAGCAGTTTCTCCTTTTTATAGGTTCATTCAAAAAACCTTTTTTTGTTATTCCTCTCCAGTGTAGGAAAATAATGGTTCCTAAAATTGCTTTGAAAATTATATACAGTTTAGTGAAAATGCAGGGATGAGGAAAATATTATAGGTCCAACACAGATATGGGAATTATGAATTAAGTGAATCAACTCGGTCCTCCAGGCATGCAGCGTCATGGCAAACTGTTTTAAAACAAGTCTTATTATCGACCATGCATGTATGTTAGTTTTACATTTGTAAGGGTTTGCCCCTCGCATGTATACCTCATCATTCGTTGCCATTAAAAATATTTGCATGCATGTGAATGCATGGATATTTTATGGGGAAGAAAAATCTGTAATTCACTTATGGTTTGCGGTTTCTATAAACATGAGAAAATAAATTTTCAGATTTTCAGTTTGGTTTGCATATATCAGATACTTTTTTCACAATTATTACAATCCCATGAAAATTATACCTGCCAATAACTATAGGTAAACTACAGATGACATTATATACTTAAAATAAATACATGCATGCATGTATATTCTCGTAAATATATGCATGTATATATGATCTTTTCTGTAATAGCGCGATTATTATACTCAAGTGTTTAGGCCTATACTTTCTTATATGAATTTACCGTACATGATATTTCCCACCCCCACCCCCCAAATACAGGAATGTTTTAAGGATTCTTTTAAAAAAAAATATAGGAATATAGAGGAAATTTTTCCAAAAATAATGCAGGAATATAAGGATTTTTATTTTCAAATAAACATATAAATAATATTCTATGGATATTTTTTTTCCCAAAATTTAGGAATATTATAAGAATTCTTTCAAAAAAATAGTTTCTTTCCCCAAAAACATAGGAATATTATAAAAATTCCTTGCAATGATACAGAAATGTTATGGATTTTTTAAAAAAACTTACAGAATAGGCCTATTATAAGAATTTTAAAAATAAAAAAAGTTTTTTCTTGAGGATATTGTAATAATTTTTTTTAAGCATGGAAAATTATGCAAGATTTTCCCCAAAAAAAACATATGGGAATATTACAATGCAATATTTCTATCCAATAATATAGAAATATATCCATTAATGGAAAAAAAACTCCAGAAATATATAGTAATTAATATTATACACGCATAACTAAAAAATAATATAATAAATTTCTTCCAAAATATTATAAACATTTTAAGAATATGGAAATATAAGGAATTATAAAAAATATGGAAATATTATAATGATAAAAATATAGAAATATTATAATTATTTTTTTCAAAAATACAATTCAGTAATGTTTTTATAAACCTAAAAGAATCAGAATTTTTTTAGATTATTTTGTCCATAACTTATGGAAATATAGCCTATAATATTTAAAAATAAATTAAGTTACAACGAATGGGCACAATACATAGAAAATATAGGGAAAAGTTTCCAAAAAACAAAGAGAAAATAATATAGAACCATCTAGGCTACCATGGCAAATAAATCACATACAAATGTGAACAAAGTTGATACCAACAAATTGTCAAAGTTCGAAATGAGCATTTGCCTTTTCTTTAAAAAAAAAAAAGCTAAGATTAATTGCCAAAATGTTTCCAGTACATTATTGAATATCTACGGTTTCAACTTTCATTCCCCCAAAACATTCGGGAATCAGGTTACAAAATATAATATAATTTTCCTAAAAAAATTCAAACATGTTTCTATAACTAACTACACCCGACGTGGCAATGCACGACAAAGCAATTAAAATGAGACTAAAAAGCAGCAAATTTTCGAAAAACAATAATAAAATTTTGCCATTTTTATCACAAAATATTAATTGAAAAACAGGGGCTTGCATTGAACAAGAAATACACTTGTTGCACATTCATGCAAATTGCGAAGCATGTAAATTGTCAATGAAATCGCTAAATTAACGCACGATTTAATATGAATAAAATATAAGGAAGTACATGTATATATACATATTCAAAAGTTCCACACCCACCTAAAATAAGGTTTTAGAAAATGTCCTTGGCACCCATAAAAAATATAAAATTATCATGAGACTAGAAAACAAATGCAACTCTGCACCCATTTCTTGGAACTTTTATATAGGAATTTTGGGACGAAATAGATTCCTGAATTTCATGCCAAATTAAATGCGAAAAGAAAATTTTTAGTATATAATACATGTACTGATGTACAATGTACTTCCCTTTCAAAAGTAAAGCGCCACCTGTGATGAATATCTTTCAACTACCGTCTAAGCCCATACTAAAATGGTGGTCCATGTTATGTGTCATAGACGTATATGACACCATCTATATATGATGAATACTAAATGACCCATAGTTAAAACGGTTTAAAATTTTGTTGTTGTTGTCAAATGATGCATTATGGGAGTACTTTTGAAATATAGGTGTATTGTCAAATGAAGAACTTATTTTTTACAACTTGTATGGGTACAAGTGGTTATAGGTATACATACAGGCCAGTAAACCTAACCATTAGTACTAATTCAAACTCAATACATCGGAACAAAAATCAAACATTTTTCGATATATTGCTAAACGTCTGTAGAGAAAAGTTTGCAAAATTTTGAAAAAAACAATTCTTAGGAATAATTTTCCTAAGGATCTTGAAAAATTCAATTTAACGATGATGTTTAAGGCACCACTTTATGACGTTGGAGTATCCTCCTGAATGTGGGATAACCCCCCTACCAAATGGCATCATTATATGCTGATCGGAGGGTACTGAGTTGAATTCAATTGAATTGAACAATAAATTGCTTCAAATGTATATTTATACGGTGGCTCGTGGCGGCGGCTCATTCCAAATAATGATAATATTTCAAAAATAGGTATTTTCTGCCAAAAATTGAAGTCCCACATAATCCATTTAAAAGTGGACCAACCACCAAGGGCCAGTCGCACCAACAACAGTAATCTTAACACTAAGTTATTATGATCATGTGACTGATTTGGGCCAATGACATTTCAGGAATGTAAAGAAAACCTAAGATTAACTGTGGGTTAATGTTAACTCTTGTTGGTGCAACTGGCCCTATATAAGACGTTAAAAACGTTTTTAGTAGGCCTACTTAATGGTCCTGCCTCCTGACAGACCCAGCAAGCAAATTACGTCACGCTCGTAGTCCCATTACGCTAATATGACGTCACATCAAGTACTTGTTAACAAGGAGACAGATCCATAAAGTACAAAATGTATTTTCATGCACTTTGCAATCAGTCCCGCTTTTAAGTACTGTAGATGCAAAACTATACCTCAAGTCTTAAATTTACCTAAAATGACTTTCACATCTAAGTAAAATATTTTTTGTTGGTAAACAATAAAATAAATATTAAAACAGATAAGAACTGTGATGCATGGCGCCTGCCTGCATGTGGCCAAATGAATTAAAATTTATGGAGGACCAAACGTGCAATGTTTATAAAAACAATACACATCAGAATAAATTTACATGAAAACATTAATTTCCATTATAGTTGTCCTGCGCTTGTTTACATTCAAATTACCATAATAGTACATGTATGCATGGGTCATTTTTATATTTGCACTAAAATAAAAATTGATGGACCTAAACCCTGTTCAATAAAGCAGTGAACTGGAAAGGAGCCAATTGTATAAAAAGCAGTAAAGCAGACATTTTTATGCTTGGCCCTTTTCAAATCCCCACCAGTTCATGCTTATGTTGCAAGAGGTATAGCGGGGCTTTAGCACTAGAAAAGTTTAAATTTAGCTTCATAGAAGTTCATAAACTTTGAAGCTACAGGCAAACGGGTTGTTTTTCAATAAATACTCCCATTTTATTTCCATAAATTACAATTTTTATCTATTTCACCTTATCGAACTTGTCGGTTAGCTGCAAGGTCTGGGTCACCCTTAACTATGTTATTTGGGCAATTTTTTCTCCCTCATCTTAACAAGGGACTTTTTCATTAAGCAGAAAACAAGAAGCGACAAGAAATCCGGCCAAACAAGTCATAATTCAAAATAAATGCAACCACTACCACACGCTAAATTTCCCAATCAACAAATATATAAAAGTTAAAAGCGTTTAAGGTTTAACAAAATGAACTAGAGTTTTTCAATAAGAAAAGCTATCAAAACTTATCTATAATTAATTTCAGACACGAAAAGCGAATTGGTCAAGTTTTGATGACCAGAACGTTTGATAAAGTGAATTTGCTAATGAATAACAAACAGCCCGCGGAGCACCAGGCAAGCCACACGGTTTTTTTGGTAGAATTTTTATAAAACTCCAAAAAGTCAAGGAGTTTTACATTTATGAAAAAAATTTCCCTAAATAAAATATGCTTTTTAAAAAAAAAAAAAAAAAAGTAATGAATGGAAGTTAATTTCAATTGAACTATACTTGGAAATTCTAGATTTTTTATTTTTGCAAAAATAGTTTGGCCTATACTTTTGAAAATTCCTTTTTAAAAAAGTAATAAATATGGTACTTATGACGTAAGTATATTTGAAAATTCTAAATTTTGCAAATATTTGTTTTTTTGCAAAAAAATAAATATAAAAACTTATATTGTCTGCATATATAGGTCTACAGGATTTTAAACTACATTTCACTATAAAAAGATCCTAAAAAATGCATTATCAACTATTAAGAATTTCTCAATTTTTGAAAAACTAAGTCAAAATTTTAAAAATTTAATTCCTGAAACCCACCCCCAAATTACGTTTAATACCGATTTTATTTCAGAAAAATACAATATGTCGATAAACATTTATTTTCATAATAGTTTATTATTTTTTTTCCAAAAATTAAAAAAACTATTAAATAGAATAATGTAAGACTTACTTGACATTTAACAAATTAATCAACCAGTAAATTATCAATTCCGAGAAATTTTCAACGTGGGTATATAAATTAAACATATATTTTACTGTACGACAATTCAAATTTTTTCGGCAGAGTAATTAATATTTTTACTATATTATTTGCGAAATATTTTACAAACATTTAGTTTCTTTTCCCAAAACTGAACTTATTAAAAAGGACATTCAAGTTACTATTTCCACATCATTAAGCAAAAAAACTATTAACTTAAATCAAACATAAGTTTTTTTTTAATTAAATAAATTTTAATTTTAAATTAAATAAAGTTTTTCAAAAAATATGTTCAAGTATATTAATTAATTATTCAAGTATAATTATATATACTTGAACATATTTTTTGAAAAACTAAAATTAACTTGATGATAATAATTAAACCAATTAGAATATTTATTAAAAACTGCATGAAAATTACTATACATATAAGTGTCATTATTAATTTTAATCAAACAATCATAAAAGCTCATACTTTAAAACTTAACTACAAATGTTGCAGTTTAATGTAATTTTATTAAAACCTTTTCTACTTTAAACTCATTTTTGCATGCATAATTTGCAGAGATCTTATCATTGCAAATTTGCACAACATTTTCTGGTCATTGCACAAACTCCATGCAAACCATTACGGCCCCTTGCGCAAACCTTATATACATTGCAAGGGTCATAGGAAAAACTGCAAAAAGAATAGCATAATTGCCAAACACGATTTTTCTGAGATTATTCAGGGATTACAGTCGTATGCCCATAAATGGGGAAATTATCCATTTGAGCATAAAACTCGACAAATTGGCCTCCTCGTGGGACTTCCAAATGAAAACCAATTGACGTCTATAGACACGCCAGAACAGTAGGAAATATTTATCGAAAACGATGATACAGACCAAATTAATCTGATATAGCTTAATTGAACTCCTTGAAACCATAATTACACCAATATTGCCATAGAAAATTCAAATATTTATAGAAAATATTACACGGCCCGACACTATATATACACCGATTGTCTATATAGGATATTCAAACTTTTTATAGGGTCTATTTTATGGCGTATAACGTTTCAAAATGAAATTAAGAATTCTATTGTTGTATAACATAAGGGTGGAATATTGAATAATAAATGTAGTTCACAGCGGCACCGCTACGATCGGACGGCGCTACTTGCCTGGGAAAACAACCTTCTACATTAAAAACATGAAATAAAAACTTGCAAATTTTGAAGAAAAAAAAAAATAACTGTGGAGGAGGAAGGGGGGGGGAAGGGAGAAGTGCTTCGGTAATAAAATCTGTGCAATTGTAAAATAATATCAATAATATATTTCTGAAAAATTAAAACTTATTGGCCTATTCAGTAACGGCTTAAAAATATTTTTTCAAACATTTTAATTTATATGGAAATTGACAATTTATTAAAATTATCAATAAAAATTATTGTAATAAATGTGAAAATTAATCACGTGACCAAGAAAATTACCATTATAGAAACAAATCTAATGCCCAGATTGCATAAAACTATGCTCGTATAGTTTTTCGGCCGAATCATAATATAATATAGGCCTATTTTACTTAACATTTTAATTTAAATGTTTATAAACCAAATTTGTAATTTAAAAAATTATAACACAACTCTACTCGGTGAGTAATTTCAATAGAAAGTCCCGGGTTCTTCAATAAGCCTAACGCACGCAAAATTGTTTGGAATGTATTCGGAACCATTTATCGGCTATAAATTGTTTCTAAATAAAATTGTGCCCAGTTCGATTAATAAAATAATTATAAAGTTTAAAAAAATTCGATTTATTTGTATATACAAATAAAAGAATTTACAAATAAATAGAAATTTATAGATATACTTAAGTCTATACGGTATACTGGTACTCCCGCATCCAAATTTTGCGGCCGACCGGAACCCTACGGTCCGCTCGGCCGGCAAAATAATCGATTTTTATCGGAAATTTTTCCGCTAATAAATTTTCCTAAATTAAATATTTTCCACACAAAAACTTCCACAGTGCGCTATTTTGTGAACTGTTATTGTTCATTCATCAGGTCCCAAACAGGCCTTTTTTTACGGTGGGTCGGCCCGTGGCACGGCATAACCAGTACCACCTGCTAAACAAATTTTAGCCCACTAATTCTTCAGAAAAAATTAAAATTTTCACAAAAAAAATAATTACTGATTATCCCGTACTTAAACCCGTAAACCCTTAAACTAATCATAACTATTTGCCATGCAACAGTTTACAAACCACAAGTTAGAGGGTTCCAAACGGTCCCAAATTCGGCCGGCCGACAAAATTACCGAAAATATTAAATTCAGAGTACAATAAAATCCCATAACCATTTTCCTTATAAGTTAAAACAACATTTTTTATAAATATTTCACAATCCTTGCGCATAACAGTTAGCTTAACCAGTATTAGGCCTAATTCTAAAACTACGATAACAGCACCAATTAAACTGTACGGTACCATAGAAATGCCTATCAAAAATTGTGAAAATTACAGGCAAAAAAGTATCGATTAGGCCCTAATAAGCGTGGGTTACCATTGGAGATTCGAATTAAAAAGCCAAACAAAACGAACAATTGCAATTACGGTAATGTAAAAAATAGGCTAATTTTTTAAGCCTAAATGGAAAACTGACCTGTTTGGAGAAGACCGCGATATCCTCGTTAAATGACTCGGACGAACACACGTCTCCTCCGGCTACACCAGGTTCCCTCGGCGTACACGTCGCTAGTTCACATTTTTCAAATATTAGCGCCAATAATGGGAACAGTGGATGTCTGAAATAAACAGAAAAGAATATTTCCGATGAGAAATCCAGCTCAAGAATCAGAAAAAGTAAAACAAATCGAAGAAAAAACTAAGCTACGGCAAACGAAAAGTTCGGCCGGAGCTCTGGTTACATCGGCCGGGACGCAAGTCTCTGTAGACGGCCGGGGAAACACACGCTAAGCGTTCGGGCGTGGAGCCATAAATTCGGATTTGCAAAAAACGAGGGTAAATTCTTTATGACGAGGGGAAATGATATTATTTATTGGGCCATATTATACGGACTTTGCTAGGTTCGAGTATTTGGGGCAAACATGAGAATGGGATCGATTAATAGTGCTTGAAATTGTCGTCAAATATTTGTGAAAAGTTTTTCAAAGTTTTTAAAGTCGCGTTAGCATGCAATGGACCGATACCAGAGAGAGTCAATTTTCCATATCATTTTACCAGGTTACTTAGGGCATATTCAAGATTTATTTTCGCAGAAAATTAATTAAGAAAAAAAATATTTTCAAGTAAATACGAGCTTCGCTATAGATGGAATCTGCTTGTTTCTCCCTGTCAAATTTTAACCATTTAAAGTTCAATTCAATGAATTTAAATAAAAAGTTTTAGCAAGATTTAATATTTCTGACAATTCCCAAATTTTCCAAAGTCAGGACCTAACACTATTTTTATTATTAATTTCTATAGATTTTAAGAATTTGCACAGGAACTGTAGGCTACTTTATTTCAAAAGTACAATTGCACTCGAAATTTGGCAAGATTTCTCGAGGAATACTTACTAATGAGGCCCCTTTAATTATGAATTCAATTATTTATTCCGTATAAAATTAGTGCCAGAATACTTTTATTCTCCAATTACATTACAAAGCAAATTTCCGGATGTACCGGTATATAGGAGCCTCAAAATTTACAAACTTTTAAATTTGCAAAATAAAATATTTAAAATTTTTGAATTTTTCAATGTAAAATTTCCCCAATTATTCCAAAACTATAACCAAACAGAACCCCATTAGAATTTCCACCTAAAATTTAAAAAATACTCCCAAATGACATGTATAGTGCAAAAATTTTCCCTGACTTTTCCAAATTTCTCAAAAACTTCCCAAAATACGGGCAGACCAACAGTGGCGAATTATAATCCGACCAGAAATCCTATCCTTAACAAATTAAAAATGAAATTAATGCCAATTGGAATGGTTCATTTATAAGCGATATGCAAAAATGTCATAACTCATGAAAATGACTGTAATTACAGAGTCCGGTCGAGGCATCAACTATCCAGCCGTCAATCGGCTTCCCTCCCCGGCCTCAAATTCCCGTTTGCCCGAACTCGCGGGTTAAATTCCCATTAAAAGCCTAAATGGTCGGGGTCATTGCTATAGAGAAAATCTCAAATGCTCAATTGTCCAAATGGGTCCTATAACGATAACAATAATCCCAGCGTCTAATAATAAACATATTATAGTGCCCATAAATTTGATGTGATAATTATTGCCGTTCATAACCATTTGTTATGTGTGTGTGCCGAACTACCGAGTAAACACGAAAGACAGACAGACAGACAAACACTGTCATCGTTTCAGTTGTGGTGTCTTTTCGATGTCATCCATCTTTCAAGTTACAATGTGAACTTGGAGGGGAGGGTCATGTTTAGTTTTAGTTATCATAAAGTGACAACTTTGCCATTCATTAACTAGACCATGTGCTTTTTCTTTTTTCCTGTTTATTTACACAAAATTAATTTAAACTATAAAATTTAAAAAAAAAATATAAAAAAACCGATCTAAATTTGAAGTTTTTTAGTAGGCTATGGGGGATTTATTCACACTTCATATTTAGAACGAAAATTTTTCCTATCTACGTGCCAAAATTTCATGTTTTTCATTAACAGCACGAGAAATAATTTTTGGTATTGGTACCAAGATTTAGTGTTGAAGAAAAATTACTTTTGTGCAACAAAAAGATGGGAAAATTTTAGACTCTTAGTAGACAATTTTAGACTCTTAGTCGACAATTTTAGACTCTTAGTCGACAATTTTAGACTCTTAGTCGACAATTTTAGACTCTATAGTAGACAATTTTAGACTCTTAGTTGACAATTTTAGACTCTTAGTTGACAATTTTAACTCTTCAAACATTAACGAAAAATTTTAACCAATACGCAAACTCCTAACCTGGTTCCAAAATTTCATTTCCCCAAAAAAATTCCAGCTCGAAAGATAAAACATCAAACAAACTACCGAAAATTCCCAATGATAAACTAAGTCCCGAAATAACGTGGGTACCGGTACCGATTGGTACTAGCACACAGTAGCTCAGCTGTAACGAAAAACCCAATGGGGAGGGGGGGGATCAAACTGGGGTTCAGTTCCCCAAAATTAATCCTTACCCATAAATCGCGTCCTTGTCTCGTTTATGGACATCGGGCACCGAACCCATGACATGATTCGACATTGGTGACACATGGTTGGTATGGTACTGATGCATGGAATGCCCATGGTTCATGTGGGGGCTATGCGACAGGGGCATGGGCCGATGGGCGTGAGGGTCATACATTGACGGTGACACCTCCATGGGCCCATAGTGTGGAATGCCATCATCGTACTGCAAAACAAAAAGAGAAAAGACAAATGAATCACCCGACTCAAAACTGATTTAAAAACTTCTCAAAAAACACTCAACAGCGCGCCAACGTGTTTAGTGCCAAGGCCATGCTGCTTTTCACCACGTTCAAAAACTTTCCAAGTTTCTGCAAGAAACTCCCAAAACTCACCCTTGGTTGAGCCATGAACCGGCGTTCCAACCTAGGCTAACTCAGTTAGCCCCAACACTGGTAAATCCAAATGAAATCAGGGGCGGCACAATGCGCCCGAAAACCAAAAGACCGTTGTTCTGGAATCTGGCTCGTAAAAACCAGCACCAGTGGGTAAAAGAAACGTGTAGTAGAGTGCTAAAAATCCCGCCGTTCTATTCCGAAATTCCAAAAGCAGGCACGAAAAACAAAACACATTCACCGTAGTATTCACAAACGCGTGGGGACGGTACCACACACGCACTGCCCAATCCTTTCGACACTCCGCACCGCACCGCACGACAAACTCCGCACTTCCTAAAAAACAGGCTTAAAGTCTCCCCCCAAGTGCGTGCTCCGAGTCCGCACTTGAAATGAGCAAGTATGGTTCGCTTGCCTGCGTTTGCCCCCGTACGGGGCGGGCCACCCCCAGCAAAGTTGGAGCGGGCTCGTGGGGCTCGCTCTCCGTCAAAGACCTGTCAATCACCGCACCGCTAGTCGAACGGGCGGCGATGAATGAGCTGTCAGTTGGCTGTTGCCTGGGGCGACAACCGCGGTAACACACCGCCCACCGTCGAGTTGGGCCCACTGGCTCGTTGGTAATGGTGGGGCTAACTTTTTTGCGCCCAAAAAACTCCGCTCAAAAACTACTATAGTCTGTGCGTTTTTGCGCCCTTTTTCCGAATTGTGCAGTTCTACCGCGAGCGGGCGTACCTACACGGCCGGCCAAATAACGCTTGACTATGGTATGGAGCAGAGGCAGGCATGGACGCTAGGCGTCTATGTCAACTGGAAACACAAATTGGGAAAAACCATTTTCAGGCCGAGGGGAGAAGGGCGCATTCGAGAAGCTGGACCAATTTCGAAGAAAAACAAAGCTCCAGATTTGAAAAAAAATATAAATGTTCTATGCCATTTTGTTTTCTACAAATTCTACTTTTCGAGTATTTTCTCGACTATCAACAACGATGTAACACAACCCAGAATTACGAGCGAGCGAGTTACGAGTCGAAGGTTGCAGGGACGGATACAGGATTTTGCTAAGGGGGGGGGGG
>JAQIXP010003650.1:0-12692 GCA_034700285.1 Proteroiulus fuscus
AGTTTCATCAAATTTTGTATAATGAAGGGGGGTGTAATGGATTTTTTCAAGGAGGTGGGGGGGTTGCCACGAAGAGGTGGGGGTTAAGCCCCCCCACCCCCAACAAATATCACGCTGCTACCCATGCATCATTAATTTTCATAAGTGATGGAACTTTTTATCTAAAATTCTTAAGAAATGTACGTACGAGGGTATTTTATTTTAGCTTATATCTTTCAAAATTAACTGACTCAGAATTGAGTATTATACAGTTTCCTTTTTAAAGTGACCAATTCAATCGATCTACATCATATCTACTGCATATAAATCTCACAACCGGTCAACTCTATTGTTTGAACAATCCTATATCATGTACCGAAAGGCGCTTGTATAAATCTATATAATGAACATACTTCAATCCTATTACTGCACTGCTTTTTTAAATAGAAAGTTTCAGAATTAACATGTTTTCTTTAAGGTTATATCTATCTTATTAAAGTTTTTAATTTCTCTTGGCATAATAATTTTTGTTTTCTTTCATTTAAAAATCACTTGGTACAAAGTGAAATATTCCCTTTAAGACATCCTAACAATATTGATTTTGAAGTTTTTTCCACATTTTTTGCTCTACTATTTTTCCTTTGTTTTAATTAAACAAGGCTGGTAAATGTTGGAAAAATAATAATGATTTAATACTTTCTATGCATTATTTATATCGGATACATGCACTGTCGTATCTGTTTTACATATATTCATTTCATTATTTTTAGCATCTCTATAAGGCATTAACTTATATAGAGCATTGAACTTATATTTCAAATGACAATAAGAGTCTATTATGGGCTTGTTTTATCATTAAACTAAATTAGCATAGTATAAACAAAATATTGGATGAAACCATGGTGAGCAACATTAATTATTTCATGGTATATAACATACATGCCATGATGTCAATTTATTTATTCCAAATGACATACAGTTGCCATCCATGTTTAATGCCAATGCATGACTTTTATGCAAAAAATATTTTAAAAGCTTTATGCCACATGTCAGTCCTTCGGTATAATACCATAAATGGGCATGAGATAAATGCCCAAGTCATTATTGCCAATCTTATTATTAATCAAATGGAAATTTCTTGCAAACTCATTTCTGTCATAATTGGATGAAGGACTCAAACTCTGAAGTATATATGCGTGCATGCTTTAAGCACATAATAATATCGTGTACATATTGACATTTTTTGTATAGTATAGTAATAAACCATCTAAGCACATTAATAGTTATACTTAAAAACATCATGAATTTAATGAAATAAAATAACTCTACCTTGTTCAGGTCTGAATTTCTCTTTTTCGTGTTTTTTATTTCGCACTAAATTGGCAACGGCTGAATAGCCGCATCCCATGATGTCCGATCAAAATGGCCACTTCAAACTGAGTATTGCAGTACAGATGAGTTCCCTCTTTCTGCAGTTAATCATGATCATCCAGCCTAATGAAAAAGTAAGTAAAAAATTCCCATTAACAATGAACACAACATATTGATTTTTCTATACCATATATCTCTAATTGACAGACAGAAATAAGTATCACAATAGATTAAATTTCATAAAGGTCCAATGTGGGTGTCTTAAAAGAAATATCTACAAGATGTATATTCTATACATTTTGTAAACTATACAAAATACACTGAGCAGAAAACAAAACGAAAGAACATTATATACACTGTTTAAATGAATTTATATAAATCACACAATACATTGTATAGTCAGGCGCGCAGCAAAGGAGTGGAAGGGTTGGGGGATTTAAATCCCCCCAAAACCAAAATTTTGCTAATAAACCCTCCCTTTTTTAAAAAAAATTGCCAAAATTTTGGGGGTTTCCACCCCTAATTCCCCCCCCCCCCATTTGTAAATCCTGGTTACGCCCCTGATTGTATAGTAGTCATCAGTCTTTATTTATATATACAGAAATGAATTCAGTGGGTTCACTCAGCCCCCCCCCCTCTTCTTCATGCACTGCAGAAATCTCTATAACTAACCTGAGAACATCACGTATATATAGTTCAGATATATTTGAATATTTACATGTAACCCCTTTTCCCATTAAAAACAACTTGGATCCTTTGTTCTGAAATACTAGGTATTATGTATGGGTTTTTTAAAGGATGATTTGGTTTTTTCAAATTTTATAATTTTATATATCATAAACTTTTTTGGAGATTATCCATCCAATTACAGTATAACGATAACCCATTCAAAATTTAGGAAAATTATGAAATAAATTCATTATAATTTTCTGGAATATATTCATGGTTATTCACAAGTCTAATTTATAGTGTGAGTTCAACTTTTTACAAAAAAGTGAACATAGCCCAAATTTAATCTGCAGGTACATCATAAACTTCCAAAACGTTTATAGAAACCATGCAGGCATAAAATGATTGAAACTTTAGGAACATATATAGGAATTATAGAAATATTCAAAAAATATATAGGAGTCTAAAGAAACTATAAAAAACTTATATAACCTAAAACCCCCTTATAAAGTATTTAACTAGAAAAAAAACTGACGAAATTTTGCTTATTTGGATTTTTTTCTATCAAAATATAATAGGCCTATCTATTTTTACAGTTTCAAATTTCTTAAATAGAAATTCGCCATTCTCCTTCACATGAAATACACATCATGAAATATATATAAAGTTGACATTTTCATTATAAGCATTTCAGATATCTTCTTTTTCGTATATGCCATCAGCAGAACTTTTAGGAAACTTATGAAATATATTTTATAAATAGATCCAGAAATGTAATTAAATTGCATGAAGGGAAGCGGGAAAAATCATTAAGGGGAAGAGATGGGGATCATATTAGTCAATATTTTTACTTATCCTATCTTTCAGATCCATAGCCACAAAAAATCCATTTGTGATTAAGATGCATTTCGATAAGAATTAATAAAAATGGGACAAATTTTCCCCATACACTGATTACCTTATACAGAAAATAATATTTAATGTAATTCGGTATAACGATGCTCGACAAGTGCAGCATCCCATTTTGTTTTTTTATTTGAGCTGTCTATAGGCTATATATATAATCAATAAGACCTATAAACTAGGAATGCAGGCATGGGTCCTATACTCATATATCTTCCAACACTTACATTTTAGGATTTGAAGCTAAGGTATTTCCCCTGGAGAATAGAGCAATAAAGATAATGTACCCAAGCTGTTCCCATAGAAACTCTTGCATTGAGACTGCTGTACCTAATCATTTATTAAATAATTTATATGAATTTCGCCTGCTTCAACCCCACCCACCCAAAGGTTAATAGGGAATAACAATATACCTGCATGCGTGCAAGCGTGTCAACTGTATATCCACAACTATGCTGCTACTCCTTTCTATATATAGCCATTTGGACAAAAAATAGGCCTATATCATGCCATTTGTTTTATGTAAACCACTTTAGAAGGGCAGAGCAGAAAGCATTTTTCATTTTGAAATGTAAGTATAGATATATATGCACAGGTCTTTCGGAGACAAAGTCTATTCTATAGACAGTGTATATGAATGTTAAAAATTAATTTAATAATGACAGAGAAGAAGCCTGTTACATAAAACTAAAAGGATTCCGTGCTTATTATGCAACATGTCACACCCATTTTCAATTAGCTTTATAGGCTTAAAAGTATATTCTAGGCAATATTTCTGTTAGGGTGGTAACACTTTCAAGCCATACAAAATTACTATTAGGCCTAATTAAATCTGCACTTAGGGATGAGCATAACATGGCATTAATATATAATGCATTAAAATACCTGCATGTGATAATTGGCCAATAGGCAATTTTTTTGAAAATCCCATTTTTTTATATTCCGGCATTTTAAAATAATGCTTTTTAATAAGAATACATATATAATTTTAGCATAAAATATTGAATAATCCCTATTTTATTGTTAATTTATTACATATTAGAAATTAATGCTCATTAATTATAGTTTAAGGAATGTTTGGCTTTTATGAATGTGACAGGTGCATGGTATATAACTAAAATAGACAATTTTCTTATTTTCACATTTCCACATCTCAAACATACACTTAAAATTCTCATATTTCCACACCAAGCACATCCCTGCATTTAAGTTAAGACCAAAAAATATGCAATTGCACATTAAACTATAAACGACATATTTTGCACGTAATAAATTAATATTGCAATGCATGCAGTGCATGATAAGGATAACAAAACATTGACACGCCATGGTGCATGGAGTAATCCATGCAATTAATTAGCATGCAAACAGAGAAAGCCCATGCATTTTCGGCATTCAACATCAAATCAACTAAACTAGTTTTGATACAAAAAAAAAATAATTATAAATAAATAAATAAAATAACAAAAAATGGAAATTAAAAACAAAAATTAAAAATAAATTGCATGTAAATCATTAGATTCATGTCAATTATAAATACATGGGAGCTATAATTTACTTGTAAAATCAATTTTAATATAAAAAGTCAATTTCTGCATGATTATTCTATAGATGAAGCCCAATATGATTCACATTCGAAATGAAACCTTTCATCAAAATTGAAAGAAGTAGTCATTACTATATAGTCATATATGCATTGCTTTCATAAAAATACCAATAAAAATAAATTTAGCTATATTTTTTCCTCTTTCATTAAAATGCAAGTAGTAATAATTAAACTGCTCAATTGAACAAATACATATATTAATTGTAAAAGTGCCAAAATTAAAGCACCATGAATTTTTAAATTATCAATTGGGTACATCAGTACATGTAATGCAGAATATATGCAATGGTATCACATTACATTATATTGTAATAATTCAATTATTTGTAGGCCTATATACTTTATCCTATTTGATCAATAAATTATTAATCCCATTGCAGTGGGATCCCATTGTGTCCCATTTAAGTCTTATAGTCAAAAGACTTTGTTTCAGATATATATTTCCATAAACCTAAATCCCATTGCAGTGGGATCGCACTATATTTCTTCATCAATGGTCATTCACTAGTCCCAACGTTCTTATTATAGCCTCATTGCCTTTTTCAATGAGATCATATATTAGCATTTTCACTACTGAAACCACTGGCAATATTATGCAATATTCATTTTGGTGCTGAAGATTAGTGTTAACTTTAAAAAATGCTACATACGCCTTATTTTTCTTTTTGAAATTGTGGGAGCATAATGCATTTCTACTAATCACATGTATACAGTTCTTTTTCTGTGATGTTAAACCTGTAGAGACACTGTTGTATAAATCTTTAAAAAATCCATAGACGACTGAGGTTCTTCGAAAATGCACTCAATACTGTACTACTATGGCAATAGCCTTGACTACTGTTATAAAGCCTAACAATATGTTTTAAGCATTGCCTTGATATATTTGATACTATATAGTTGTTGTCATGGAAAGAACTTGTCATAGGCATGCATGCAGTCAAACAAAACTACTCAAATTTCTGTAATGGCAGCATATTTACACAAACGAAATATGCAACAAATATACATAGGGGTCAATTTGTTCTATATATTAAGATGCTTTTAATTTGTGAAAACAGATTCTTGCATAGTTTAAACTTGTATAAGAACACTGTTTCCATTGAAGCATTGGTCTATATAACAATGGTTTCTGTACATTAACTCAATACAATTCATATAAATCGATCAGACCAGACCCTCCAACAAAAAATGAGATTTGAGTTTGCAGTTTACTGTTTGAAGAGTGTGAAACATAATCAGAAATGGCAATAGGCCAATACTTGTTTCAAATGTAACAGCTACAACTCGCACTTCATGAAGATTAATATTGTTATCCTATAACAAATGATTTCACTCGCAACACATGAATAAAAATCAAAAACTTACATGAGATGTCTGATAACATAATTAGATTTTCCATGTATATAGTATTGTTGCATAGTAGCATTTCTATTTATACATGCACAAGTTATTAGAAAAGAACTTAAAATGAGTAAATTGAGTAGTTCAATTAAACAACAAGGACTGAGTAAATACGCAGGATATTTTTTAAAAAAGGCAAATACATCTAAATTGTATCTGAAATAAATCGTTAGAAAATTTTAAATTTAGGTGTAAAGTTTTGACAGGTCATTCTTACAGGTCATTCTTTACAGTTTATAGGGTGTTTAATATAATTGACCTTTTTAGAAAATATGCACTTTTATTATTTTTATATCCCAAATTTTTCAGTTGGGAAATCTTAAATGGTGTGTACATACAGGATGTTGCAAAAGTAATTATAGCCTGTCATTTTTATGGAACAACTAATTTTAAATATTAGTTATATCTAAAAGTAACTGTTTAAATTAAAATAGTGTATATTATGTATGATGTAATAGCTTGCACTAAATACGGCTCCTCCGTAAGAGGCAATCACATACAACACAAAAGCTATGAGTGATTGCCTGCATTTAGGATCAAGGGGGCAGATTTAAGTATCACGACTGGAGCAACCTAAAATTGCTGAATTATATGGATTCTAATATATATTATGTTAAATGGGTAGATTATGATTACTTCTATGTCATTCTGTATACACATAAACATACATTATTTTATTTCAAAGAACACCAATATGTGTTTGGGCTTATAAATTTAACAGAAATGCGAGCTCATATTTTTTACAAGAAATTTTTGTACTTGAAATAGATCATGGATATAAGTCCCCTTTTTCCTATTTCTTTTCTTGGTATATCTTTCTTGTTTACTTTTTTATTTGATTTATTGAAAGCATATAGGAACTTAATGGAAATCTACTGCATTATCTGGGAATAAACGAACATAAAAACGCCATTAAGGGCGCCTTTATGTTGCTTTCTCATCTTTTATAAACGATGTCTATAACCTGAACATAACTAATAGAATGCATAATATGGTATATACGTGCGCAGGACAAGCTTATTGAAAACACATAACTAAATTATTGTGGGATAATTTTTTAATTTGAAAAAGGTATTAAAATAATAAGGTTGGATAAATATCGGGAATTTTTTTTTAATAAGAATGAAAAAAAATCACACAAATCACATTTTGAGTATTTTCGTTATTTTAACAATGGGTTTATTAAAATTATATGCCATATTACTATTATAATTTAAAAAAAAAACTGTTGTGGTTAGTTTATTTCCAATTTTTTATTAACATGCCAAATAATAACGCTTGGTCAACGATAACCTTTGGTCACGCAGAATCCTGATGTAATAATATGGCATTTTCTTTATAATGGTCCTTTCAATACATTTAACATTGATAGATTTCCAAATTTTAACAAGAATTCCTGGAATTTTCTGATCAACATTTTCTTGAACTGCAAATAGTTTTTAAATCAAGTTTCGTTTTTAATTTCCTTGTTTCAGATCGAAATCGCTTGCAATTGAGTTATTTCATGCAAGCAACAAATAAATACTGCTATCTTCCATTTCCTGAATTTGCACACAAAATAGTTAATTTTATAGTAGGCTAGCCAGTATCTCGTAAAGTGCTTTTGCCCAATTCTAGCAAATAAGTCACAGTTGAGCAAACTTTTTCGCAACTGACCGATTTTCCCATTACTACCACTAATGCCCTTACTTCCACTAACTATATAGATACTTTTTTCCCCAAGTCTACTGGACTGCAATATTACCAGGATTTGGAAAGGACTATTAGAGATGATATAATCAAAATTGATAAAATGCTTGGTATATATATAGAATATTTTGGGGAAAAAATGTTCCCCTAACAGTCAACTTAAGCTTGCATTTTTAGATTGTAAACAATATTTACCTCAAAGCATGCATATTTAGATTAAAAAAAAAGAAAGCCAGGAGTTTATTTTCTCTAGGCCTATTCCTACAAGCCAGAGCCCAGCTTGAGTTATTGCAACATTTAAAGAGCAAGCATTAATGTGAAGCAATTTGCTGCATCAAGGGAAAGGTATTCCATTAGCTTCCACGGCTCGACAGTAATGACTATGCATATAATTAATTCCTAAATAAAGCATTATGTTTTCTAAATTATTTATGAAAGCAAACTAGTATAGGCAAAACCAATTATACCACTAACATTGAAATGGACATAAAAACATCTGAAAATGCCAGAGGTTGTAATATATAGATTTCAAATACAATTCGCTAAAAAAAGTTGGGACGGAGGCGGAAACAGTCCATGACATTAAATAGCTACAGTCCATTATTTTAGGATGTCGTGTAATTAATTTACATGAGTATAATTAACAAGCAGCTGGTTGATAAATGTATTTTAGGATTTGCCTAAACAACCAACGCTTATAGGCTAAACTGTATATATGGTAAAGAAAGTATACCAAAAATAATACATGCATGTACAGTACCGTATATACACCATTACACCTGCCAAAATTGCACTTGAAATTCTGAATACAGATATTATAGGGTCCTATACACTATAACAGGATACTAGTCAGTTCACTGACCATAAATCAGGAGATTTAAGAAAATTAAAACAGGATCCTGTTATATAGTGAATATATAGGACTCTGATATTTGTATTCAGAATTTCAAGTGGAATTTTGGCAAGTTTTCAAATTCATTAATTGGGAAATATATTTCAATTTAAAATCTGTTTCTATGGGAATTTCATGAATTATTCTAACAGTTTGCATCTGTCAAAGCTCTAATTAATGCAGTGATATTTAATTGCAATTCTGTATAAACAATTAATAACAGGTAAAAAAACGAAAAACTGCTAGAATAATTCATGAAATTCACAGAGAAACAGATTTTAAATTGAAATATATTTCCCAATTAATAAATTTGAAAACCTGTAATAATTGTTGAAAAAAATGTAAGTTACGAATATATAGCAAAACTAAAAGGAGGGTAACCTTGCCACCTTGTGTTACATGGGAGGAAGGGATGGAAGGGGGGGGGGGTCCCCCAACATCCATGCAGTCTACAAATAATGTCAGATTTCTTAATTTCCTCTTCATAACGTATATTTATTTTTTAAACATAATCGAAAGAGCCAGCAACTGCTATTTCTTATAATTAATTTCTGTTGTTTCCCAAATCTCACACACCAAAAAGGCAACGTTATTATTGATATCAAAAGGACCCAACAAGAAGAATGAGACTAATTGGAAAGTACTTCTAACAGAAAGCTACAAAAATATCCCAATGGAAAATCAAACAAAAAATTGCATTGCGAAAAATCGATGAATGCTCTATATGTTCCAATTAATCAACTATGTATTCCCAACATGCATTCATGACTGGTACGTAGATGTATTATCAAAAATACATAAAGCGGTAATTGCATTTTTGCACGTTTCCTCCTCTTAATATATACCCCAATACTAATGCCTAATGAATTTTTTTATTGATTAAATGAGTCTGCAAGCACAACATATATGAGAATATTTCACTTTTTATATATATGAAGTAGCACAAATAGTTAAAAAAATTTGAACAAATAGCCACAAGCTCGTGTGTATATATTGGATATAATTACAGTCTTGCTTGTATAAATAGCCTTGCTTAATTAAAATTAAATTAATTAATTAAATTAAATTACGCTGCATTTGCCTTTGACCATAATAGCATATACATGTAATCATAATCTTTTGTGTAGTGATCCGAAACCATGGTACAACAAATGCAAGAATGAGAAATAAAAATACCTTATATTATACATATTGTTTATGTGCTGAAATGAATAGAGTGGCATATGGCCGGGAAACCAAAACCATTAGAAATAGGGTATAATAACAAGTTATTACATTTTTAAGAATATTTAAAACTGGTATACAATATATTTGCAATCAAATTCAAATAATTTTGGCAAAATAAAAGTTCAGTTCACAATTTGAAGAAAAATGTCAAAGTATAGAACTGAACTATACGCCTATAAATGATTATACCTTTCCCCAATGCCAGCAACAGTGGGTTTGTAACGCCAAGCATTAACTGGGGTGGAGAGCTTCGACCCCATGCAGACGCTCCCCCACCTAACTGGATGTTCCCTTCAGACCCTCACCTAACTGAGGAGGAGATGAGGAAGCTGTACCCCCAGATCCCTTGCTGACCTAACCTGCCTTAACCTATCCTATTAGCCCATCACAACCAAAGTTTTATATTTTACTCTTATTTTGCAAAGTTTTTATTCTGCATACATACAGGGTGCCTGGCTTATATAGGTTTAACATTACAAGACGATATGATTTTCAAAGTTTGCATAATTTAATGGAAAGATTTCCTTTAAATTATGGTATAACTTTGAAAATAATATCCTCTTATGATGTTAAACCTATAAATCAGATACTCTGTATTTATAGCCAAGCTATATATATAAGCAAATATATATTTTCTTCCATTTTATATAAAAATATATGAATTACCCACTCTCATGTTATATTTTCGGTGCTGAATACTCATCTAAATATTTTAAATGATCAATATTTTCTCCCCTACTTATAATTTTAACTTATTTAAACAACTGATGCAGCAATTTAAGAAAGTGTAAACTATACATGCACACATATATGCTATCTATTCTCATTATATGCAACTTTTTTTTATTTAAGTACCGGTACAAACTTTACATTGAACAGAAGTTTAATTTAACTAAATCTTTCTTCACCACGCATGCAAGGAGCAAGAGAACTTTGATGGAAACTTCTATTCTCGTGTTTTCCGAATTGATGAACGATGTATATGTATACACTGTATCGTATATGTGTTATGTTATTAATTGTCGCTAACACATTTCATCATTCTATCAAATTGATTAACAATGTTTATTGTCCTGTAGTCACTTACTTTCCTACAAGCCAACATAAAGTACAAAATGATTGAATGATTAACGACATCCATTAAATGATAAACAGTTGATATGTGTCCATAGTTATCAATATAAAAGGTGAACATTTTTATGCATGCCTTGATTAATACGAATGTATAAAAAAGGAAATCCTATATATACGAAGTAGGATTAATCATTCTTTGTTATATAAATTCAAGAGCATTAAAAAGTACCAAATAGGTTAATGTTACCATTTTGTTGAGGCAAACAAACACTACGTCCATTACAATGTATTAAAAGTATATTACAAATAAACGTTGAAAGTGGAATGGAACCATTTAAATAATTTTCAGACATTCTTTTTTGTATTGATTACTTTTGCCCAAATATCTGTTAATAAACTTAAAATTATAAGACGCACCCGGTAATTAACTAATTTTTCCAAAGAGAAAAATTGGAAATTTAAAGTAGGCCTATATAGGCAGTTTATACCAAAATAAAAGTTAATGACACGCAGTCCTGTGACATCAAACAGGTAACGTGCATATCTCAATAAATAACCGCCAATAGAAAGTCAAGTCCAGAAAAGTTACAATGCACTTGCATCCTTTTATTTAGCTATTAACTTTTAACTAAAAATTCAGGTTAAAAAACATAAGTTTGACTATCGCTAAACTTTGTAAAAATGATTAAGTCATATATATATTCCGTCATCTATTAAAATATTTAGTGTTCATACCCCAATGACCTTTTCCAAAAATCACTATCTTCCTCAGTGAAAGGCAATCAATCACATCTGCAACAAGTGTTTGCATATACACAGGCACAGCTATATACATACATGTACATAAAATCAATAGACGCCAAAAATTACAAAGTTTAAGAGGTAGATTGATAAAAATTCATCGTTTGACATGAAACATTTTACAAATATGCAATTATCCACAGGCCTTGTATATACCATGCAGCTTTCCACAAGTTAGCTTATCATTTGCATAAAACCCTGAACTTCCCTGCGTAATATTCTCGCGTGAGAATGGTTTATTTGTGCTTGATAAAAATAGTCAAAATTAATATCCACTCAATAGGTTCTTTTGCACTAGAGCGCATAACAGGCATAATTTATTAATCAAGCTCCGAACTGCCTAAATATATCATTTTTTACGTTTACGAAAAGTCTTCCTTGTTGGTTCTAGGGTTAAAATGTGTGTGAGAATGAATAATTAATCCAATTGCTTTAATGTTTCATGCCTGCTTGCAGACTGGTAAATCTACAATAAAAATACTACACATGATATACGTATACATGCATGTGTGCAATTTACATATAAGCATACGTGGACAATTGATGAAGTTTTATACAAAAACTTACTTCATAAAACCATTATAAACCTAATTATCCTTCTTGATAAATGCAAACTATAAAATCAAATCAAGGAAAGTCCATAAAAATGTAAGCACGTCCCCATGACTACCTGCATGCACGATCGAATGGTTATTGGTTTAATGCTTTTGCGGGGGGGGGGGGGGGACAGAGATTAATATTGACTTTCTTGCTAAATTAAATTTACTTGACATTCCAGTATAGTGTAAACCCAGGCAGCATTCCTTTATTATAATCACGTTGTAGATTAGGATACACAACGTGATTATAATATCAATGGCTATAGTGCCCAAGTACATCTGCATGTATACCGAATGAGACATGTTATAAAATGGCTCAGTCGCTATATACTAGTGCTCTAAGCCAGCGATATATTAACTAATCTTCCAAAAGTGTGAATGTATACATGTACTATATATGTTCCATTCGCCTTCTTTTTCTACTTTGGGACCAGTTGTGCACAAGGCTTGCACGTGCAAAGTTTATCAAGTATTTATGGAA
>JAQIXP010003651.1:0-12688 GCA_034700285.1 Proteroiulus fuscus
TATGTTTAGCCATTATTGATTAATTTGTACCGGTACTTTAATTTACTTAACATGGAGATTCCCATAGGAGCATGCATGCTGTTAAAAGTGGGGACAGCCCCCTTAAATAGTATTGAGTCGTATAGGTAAAAAGAGTAAACATGTCATAATGTCTTTGAAGTTGAACTGATGGAACTTAAACCATTGATCCATGCACTTTATACAGCCGTTTTTATTTCTCAAACATGTTTTCACAAATCAGAAATTTAGCTGACCTATAGGCCTACTTTTTGGCATGATTGTGCTGGATTAACTATTTTGATCAATTAGATGCATTCCATTGTAAAGCCATGCATAATAATGCAGGATAATTTTAATATTTTGCTAGTATTTTTCCAAATGCATATTAATTCTTATGTTCATTGATCTTGCATTTCAATTTTTAAGTTTTTCAAGATGTATACCTTTGCATGAACAAAACAAATTGTGACGAAAATATGTATATACATATGAAAAATATGTTCCATGGCCATAAAAATTGATTAAACTTTTCCATAACATTTTTAAAATGGTTATACTGTTGGGTATTTATTATAGCAATTAAACACTGAAATCATTATTTATGCCCAACTATAGTTAGTATTTGTGATAACGTTTAAACTTCTACTTTGAAATTTGTAAATATGAAAATGTGGCACCAAAGTTGTTAACAGGGAGTCCAATTACCCAAATCAATATATATTAATCATGCAGAAAACATGGCTAAACTACAGGTTTTTAAATGACATATGCCCAAACATTAAAAGTTTAGGAATTACCATTATCATTTGGGTCCCACTATTTTCCGGGTAGGAGTGATGTGACCAGTGCATAAATTGACAACAAGTATGTTTTGGATATACCTTTACAGTATTTACCAAATGCAAACTATGTGATGAATTGAATTAATTAAATATGTCAACACGTACATTGAGTTGTGTAAACATGCAAGTTAACAAATTATTTATACTGTATACTGTATTGTATATACACACCTTGACAGACAAGGTAAATAAATAACAATACTATAAGAGGCATCGCATTTTTGAGGAAATCTAACCCCATGAGGAGAATTTAAAATATAATTTCTATTTTATCAAAGAGAAACCACGCTGGCCAAAGCATGCATCTGGTGAATAAATGACACAATTAAAATTAACTAAGGTTCTTAGATAGACACAAAAGAGACTATGTTTTAAATTGACTAGTGCATTTGACTCATTTATAATAGTAGAAAGTCATGCCAAAATAATCCAATTGGGAATTGTGGTAACAATATGCTAATGGAGTGACTGTGTAACTACAATAATGAGCGCTTGAAACTTTTTCTTAAAAAAATGACATTTAATATATTCTTTCATAAATGAAAAATGACGAAGAGGCTGTTTCAATAAGTCTTCTATATTAGCAGGTTAAAGTGGGTATCATTGTGTAAATTCATCTATATAAATTATTGGTGACATTAAGGTTGTGGTTTGTTTACTGTTATTAAGCATGAGTGCCAACTTATAAACAATTTGCGAAAATCTGCATGGCGAAATGTCTATATTACTAAATGATATCATGCTTTTAGAATATATGGCATTTCCACTAGTGGTTATATATTGTTTATTAGTACTGTAAATTATTGCTATATAGAAACTTTACAGTTGAGACATGCATGCATCCAATGATTTAAAATATTATATTTTTAAATATAAAACAATTTTAAGTCTATTTTGTAGTTTATTTATTTATATTTTTTTTAATAAATTATATACATAAACTATATTCATTAATATAATGTTTACCATATTTTAAATTGTATTGTAAATATTTCCTTTTATACACTTTGTGACTCCATGCATACCACGAATACTGATTTTGTTTATGTCATGTAAACTTATACAGCTAAGTGCTATATAAAATTATGAGCATACATGCATGTATTTATATTTCTAGTGAGTCAAACCCGAAAATTCCTATAAGGAAATTGATTTATAAACTATTGATATCAAAATCTAGTTTTAATTGGTTAAAAATAACCAACTGAAAGCATAGTATTATTAGAAAAACACCTGATTTTTTTCTAAGTAAAAAAATCTTGAAAATGTTTCATTTCCTCTATTTTTGCATTGTATAGCATGCAATCAATCTAATTATTTAACAAAAAATAATATTAAAACCGCATAAATGACAACATTTGTGTCGATGACATGAACAAGCATGTATGCAAAATATAGGCCTGATTGAATTTTATATTTTCTGTTGTTATGGCAACCTGTTTTCAAATATAATCATGTTAAGTTGCTCGTATTATATTTCAATTCAGAAACCGCCAATATGGTTGGGTTACATTTTTCCGACCGAATTCATTTATTTTGGCCCAAATTCAAAAAAATAGATAATAAATTTAATAAAAATCGCACATTTAATGCTTTGAATTCAATTCAGAAAGCCCGCTCTAACTGCACCATGGCGTCGCTGCAATCATTTTAATGTTAGGGGATTTTTGTACATTGGCGTGTATTATCGATCAACTCGGAAGCTTTTAGTTTTCTGCTTCTGTAGGCTTCACCATTTGCTGATGCTATATGGACCCAATGTTTTTGCATTGGCTTTGCCGTGTATATCGTGGGAGAGGGAAAAACATAACACAGTTGGTGCATTGAGAAAAGGCGACTGTGATAGTGCGAAAAGAGGACTTGGGGAAAATTGCGGAAAATAGCTAGAAAATCGTAGAAATTCGGTGAAAACTGCACCTCCGCATTCGAATCAGAAGGAAAATGGGCTCGAAAAGACACTATTTGACGTGTTTCTGCACTCTATTTTGTGTGAATGCTGTTTGCCTGGCAAATCCTGATGCCAAAAGATTGTACGATGATCTACTTAGTAATTACAACCGTCTCATAAGACCTGTAGGAAATAACTCTGATCGACTCACTGTGAAAATGGGGCTCAAGTTATCACAATTAATTGAAGTTGTAAGTACCCTGTTCGTTATCATTATTTTTTAAATAGGACTCCATTCAAATGTGGCATATACTATATCTAAGGCGAATTCGTAATGGCTAACTATGAATGGACAGTTGCGAATGTATCCTTGAAATAATCTATTAATTTGGATTTTATGCACTTGTACTTCGTCAATGAATCTATACCCAAATCAATTTAAATAGTTAGCCCATTCAAATTTCTTCTTGGTATAGTGGTAGGCTATAGGCTATGAGGCTTGAGGGGTGGAGAGGGTTTCATTTTCATCCATATAGCGAGAAAAAAATCCACTATATGCCATTTGGGACTCAAAATTTAATTACCTGTTAATTAACTCAACTGGTTTCATATGGCATATGCGTAGGGAGGATTCCACAATGCATGCAGTGACGTTATATCCCAGAAATGAGAACAACCTTCTAGATACCCATAATGCAATAGGAGATTAACAATTGTGATTTGTCATGACGTCATTTTGTCAGGCGTTTAACCTTTGATCAAAGTGCAGTAGAACTTGGTTTGATAAAGTTGGACCATGTATGCCTCTCTCTTTTTCTTGTGGATAATATATTTTACGTAATTAGGCTTCCGAAGATTCCCCATTGA
The DNA here is from genome assembly GCA_034700285.1 of Proteroiulus fuscus. Lineage (NCBI taxonomy): Eukaryota > Metazoa > Arthropoda > Diplopoda > Julida > Blaniulidae > Proteroiulus > Proteroiulus fuscus. The sequence continues at coordinate 3,598 of JAQIXP010003651.1, forward strand.
TATTAGTTTTTTTTATATTAAAAATACATTAAGGATGGGTCTTATTGAATATTTGAGATTGAAAACAGCAGATGGGCTTTATTATTTCAAAACTGGTTTTTTGATCATTTTGTTGCTTTTTTGTTTACGTTTGAACTTTGAGACAATGCTGATGGTGTCGTGTTTAATTCCTGTTTGGTTTTTTCTCAATATTACCTTCATGCACTTGAGCATGAAAATTGAACAATAAATCAATTCACTAATAATTTCGATTAGTTGAAAATGCAAATTAGATCTTCTTGCATGATGCATTAGAAACATTAACAACATTTTTTGTATGACAAAAATAATACTAATAACATGTAACAAGTGAAAACCAGTTTAGGCCTACTATCATTCAACTGTGCATCTTTCAATAAATCCAATATAGGAAGTTGATATTCCCATAATACCCTACTGGCGATTTCCGGTTATTCACACTCCATCAGTCTTTTGTTAAGATCAGCATTCGTCCTTCTAGAAAAAAAGTTGGTAAGAAAATGTATCACTTCAGTTGTTGCATCTTTGTTAATAGTCAGATATTAAAGATAGGCTATAGTAAACAGATGTACAGGCGCGTATCCACGTGGGTGGGGGGGGCTATGGGGACTATAGCCCCCCCCCCCTCCAACTGGGTACAACCAACTCGCGTGACTTTAGAAAAATAAAAAATCATGCTGCATAAACGTCATGTAATCTCTAAAAACTCCTTTTTCATCCACTTTAAATGCAGGAAAAATGGTTTTTTAAAGATACTTTTCTTCAAAATTTTTCAACATCTGAGGAATTCAACCAGGGATGGATCCTGGAGGGTGGCGCCGAGGGCGCTCGTTCCCTCCCCATCCCAAAAAGCCTGTGCACTGCCAGTAACAATATTGTGAAAAATTAAGCACTTCTAATGCATGAAAACCATGAAAAAAACCATATCTTAAAAAAAAATTGGAGCCCACCCCACCCCCACCCCCTGCAACGTGAACCAATAGCCCCCTCCAACGGCCCGCCCTGGATACGCGCCTGCTAATGTTCACAAACTCCAGCAGTAAATTCACTTAAAACAGTTAATTGCATACAATTTCTGGCATTTTTTGACCATGAGTTTACTGAAGATTTGCACGTAATATATTTTTGTGGTGGAGGTGGTGGTGTGGCCATGTGGTGATGTGGTAGGGGGTAGACGGTATTAAGGCAATTGCAGGTGTATGTTTGAAATTATAAGCATGAATCAATTTAAGTACATATATTTTCACAAACATTTTTTTCATTCTTGTATATAAAATAGCTAAACATACTATATGTTTACTCTTAAGGCACAGACAATGTAAATGCCTTGTTCTATATTTTTATATCCCAATTTTAGAAATTTTTCAAACGCTGTACTTCTTACATGCCTCCAGCGAAAACAGCCTTTGTTGTATATTTATACTTATTTATTATTTAAAAGTTTGGCAACATTTCTGGAAGTTTTAAATGCTTATTATAGGCGAGACCGATAATAAAAGTTGGCCGGTTTTATAAACACAAGCTTACATGCACTAATGTAAATATAAATAAACACATCTTAAAATGGTAATAATGGTAGAACAATGAATGCATACAGCAAATGTACACAAGTACATGCAATTGTTTCCTATTCATGTCTTGTTGTAAATATTTCCGAAGTGATTTTTCATAAAAAAAAGTTTTCTGAAATGTGTGTGAAGATATCTAGGAAATGACAGATGTGAGAAATTTTGAAGTATTTAGTAGATAATGACAGATCACAAAAATAGAAAAAAATAGTCTCGTAAATAGGTAGTGATCCAATGCTTGAAAAATGTCATTTCTCAAAAACAATAAAATAATAATAATAATATGAAAAATGTTTTTTAAAAAAAACAGGCATCGTTGTGTTAAAAATGTGAAACGTTAGACTCATATAGGGCGTGAAACTTGTGCCTGGTACAAGTAAATACCCCCTTAATTTCATTCTTTATATACAAAATGCATATAAATCCAATTTTGGTATTGTTCACTCCATGGTGTCCCGGATTATTCTTCTGGAAAATTAAACTGCAAAATTGCCCTTGGCTTGGCAGAAATCCGTTTGGAGGGGATTTTCAACTGAATCTGGGTAACTAATCAGTTACTGCCAATGGTAACTAAGCAAGTTATTCCAGCTAGAGCAAGCTTATATGAAAGTGTACTATTTTATTGTTTATCAATACTTTTTTTTCAAATAATATTTTGGATGTTTTCTAAGAAATGTGCTAGCACACATCATAAGTGTATATGGAGCACAATACTGTAAATTTCTGTTTGCTTGTTGAACTATGGATATTGCATTTATTACAGTTACATGTGCTAGATGTGGGGTAGAATTTCTAGGAAATGCCCATGAAAATTGCGTTAGGAATACGGATTGTGTGGCGACTGCTGTCAATATTGAGCGAAATGATTTTGAGGCCTGTTCCAAACTGGTTCTTTACGCAACTTTTGGACCATTATATTTTGTGTGGTAAAGTTGCTATTACAAATATTTATTTTGTTTCCTGTTTTCATTGTACTCCACATGGGCAGTACCAGGGTTATGCACTTGTAATAATATTGATTGTTAACCCTAATCCTTGGCTATTAAAGACAACCTTGAGCAGACTACACTGTCACTGCACTTTTGTATACAGGTGTGTATGTTATTGAATGGAACTTGGAAAGAAAGTAATTCTGTTTAACTTTAATAGTTTATCAACCTGCAGGTTGATAAACTATTAAAGTTAAACAGAATTACTTTCTTTCCAAGTTCCATTCAATAACATACACACCTGTATACAAAAGTGCAGTGACAGTGTAGTCTGCTCAAGGTTGTCTTTAATAGCCAAGGATTAGGGTTAACAATCAATATTATTACAAGTGCATAACCCTGGTACTGCCCATGTGGAGTACAATGAAAACAGGAAACAAAATAAATATTTGTAATAGCAACTTTACCACACAAAATATAATGGTCCAAAAGTTGCGTAAAGAACCAGTTTGGAACAGGCCTCAAAATCATTTCGCTCAATATTGACAGCAGTCGCCACACAATCCGTATTCCTAACGCAATTTTCATGGGCATTTCCTAGAAATTCTACCCCACATCTAGCACATGTAACTGTAATAAATGCAATATCCATAGTTCAACAAGCAAACAGAAATTTACAGTATTGTGCTCCATATACACTTATGATGTGTGCTAGCACATTTCTTAGAAAACATCCAAAATATTATTTGAAAAAAAAGTATTGATAAACAATAAAATAGTACACTTTCATATAAGCTTGCTCTAGCTGGAATAACTTGCTTAGTTACCATTGGCAGTAACTGATTAGTTACCCAGATTCAGTTGAAAATCCCCTCCAAACGGATTTCTGCCAAGCCAAGGGCAATTTTGCAGTTTAATTTTCCAGAAGAATAATCCGGGACACCATGGAGTGAACAATACCAAAATTGGATTTATATGCATTTTGTATATAAAGAATGAAATTAAGGGGGTATTTACTTGTACCAGGCACAAGTTTCACGCCCTATATGAGTCTAACGTTTCACATTTTTAACACAACGATGCCTGTTTTTTTTAAAAAACATTTTTCATATTATTATTATTATTTTATTGTTTTTGAGAAATGACATTTTTCAAGCATTGGATCACTACCTATTTACGAGACTATTTTTTTCTATTTTTGTGATCTGTCATTATCTACTAAATACTTCAAAATTTCTCACATCTGTCATTTCCTAGATATCTTCACACACATTTCAGAAAACTTTTTTTTATGAAAAATCACTTCGGAAATATTTACAACAAGACATGAATAGGAAACAATTGCATGTACTTGTGTACATTTGCTGTATGCATTCATTGTTCTACCATTATTACCATTTTAAGATGTGTTTATTTATATTTACATTAGTGCATGTAAGCTTGTGTTTATAAAACCGGCCAACTTTTATTATCGGTCTCGCCTATAATAAGCATTTAAAACTTCCAGAAATGTTGCCAAACTTTTAAATAATAAATAAGTATAAATATACAACAAAGGCTGTTTTCGCTGGAGGCATGTAAGAAGTACAGCGTTTGAAAAATTTCTAAAATTGGGATATAAAAATATAGAACAAGGCATTTACATTGTCTGTGCCTTAAGAGTAAACATATAGTATGTTTAGCTATTTTATATACAAGAATGAAAAAAATGTTTGTGAAAATATATGTACTTAAATTGATTCATGCTTATAATTTCAAACATACACCTGCAATTGCCTTAATACCGTCTACCCCCTACCACATCACCACATGGCCACACCACCACCTCCACCACAAAAATATATTACGTGCAAATCTTCAGTAAACTCATGGTCAAAAAATGCCAGAAATTGTATGCAATTAACTGTTTTAAGTGAATTTACTGCTGGAGTTTGTGAACATTAGCAGGCGCGTATCCAGGGCGGGCCGTTGGAGGGGGCTATTGGTTCACGTTGCAGGGGGTGGGGGTGGGGTGGGCTCCAATTTTTTTTTAAGATATGGTTTTTTTCATGGTTTTCATGCATTAGAAGTGCTTAATTTTTCACAATATTGTTACTGGCAGTGCACAGGCTTTTTGGGATGGGGAGGGAACGAGCGCCCTCGGCGCCACCCTCCAGGATCCATCCCTGGTTGAATTCCTCAGATGTTGAAAAATTTTGAAGAAAAGTATCTTTAAAAAACCATTTTTCCTGCATTTAAAGTGGATGAAAAAGGAGTTTTTAGAGATTACATGACGTTTATGCAGCATGATTTTTTATTTTTCTAAAGTCACGCGAGTTGGTTGTACCCAGTTGGAGGGGGGGGGGGCTATAGTCCCCATAGCCCCCCCCACCCACGTGGATACGCGCCTGTACATCTGTTTACTATAGCCTATCTTTAATATCTGACTATTAACAAAGATGCAACAACTGAAGTGATACATTTTCTTACCAACTTTTTTTCTAGAAGGACGAATGCTGATCTTAACAAAAGACTGATGGAGTGTGAATAACCGGAAATCGCCAGTAGGGTATTATGGGAATATCAACTTCCTATATTGGATTTATTGAAAGATGCACAGTTGAATGATAGTAGGCCTAAACTGGTTTTCACTTGTTACATGTTATTAGTATTATTTTTGTCATACAAAAAATGTTGTTAATGTTTCTAATGCATCATGCAAGAAGATCTAATTTGCATTTTCAACTAATCGAAATTATTAGTGAATTGATTTATTGTTCAATTTTCATGCTCAAGTGCATGAAGGTAATATTGAGAAAAAACCAAACAGGAATTAAACACGACACCATCAGCATTGTCTCAAAGTTCAAACGTAAACAAAAAAGCAACAAAATGATCAAAAAACCAGTTTTGAAATAATAAAGCCCATCTGCTGTTTTCAATCTCAAATATTCAATAAGACCCATCCTTAATGTATTTTTAATATAAAAAAAACTAATATCAATGGGGAATCTTCGGAAGCCTAATTACGTAAAATATATTATCCACAAGAAAAAGAGAGAGGCATACATGGTCCAACTTTATCAAACCAAGTTCTACTGCACTTTGATCAAAGGTTAAACGCCTGACAAAATGACGTCATGACAAATCACAATTGTTAATCTCCTATTGCATTATGGGTATCTAGAAGGTTGTTCTCATTTCTGGGATATAACGTCACTGCATGCATTGTGGAATCCTCCCTACGCATATGCCATATGAAACCAGTTGAGTTAATTAACAGGTAATTAAATTTTGAGTCCCAAATGGCATATAGTGGATTTTTTTCTCGCTATATGGATGAAAATGAAACCCTCTCCACCCCTCAAGCCTCATAGCCTATAGCCTACCACTATACCAAGAAGAAATTTGAATGGGCTAACTATTTAAATTGATTTGGGTATAGATTCATTGACGAAGTACAAGTGCATAAAATCCAAATTAATAGATTATTTCAAGGATACATTCGCAACTGTCCATTCATAGTTAGCCATTACGAATTCGCCTTAGATATAGTATATGCCACATTTGAATGGAGTCCTATTTAAAAAATAATGATAACGAACAGGGTACTTACAACTTCAATTAATTGTGATAACTTGAGCCCCATTTTCACAGTGAGTCGATCAGAGTTATTTCCTACAGGTCTTATGAGACGGTTGTAATTACTAAGTAGATCATCGTACAATCTTTTGGCATCAGGATTTGCCAGGCAAACAGCATTCACACAAAATAGAGTGCAGAAACACGTCAAATAGTGTCTTTTCGAGCCCATTTTCCTTCTGATTCGAATGCGGAGGTGCAGTTTTCACCGAATTTCTACGATTTTCTAGCTATTTTCCGCAATTTTCCCCAAGTCCTCTTTTCGCACTATCACAGTCGCCTTTTCTCAATGCACCAACTGTGTTATGTTTTTCCCTCTCCCACGATATACACGGCAAAGCCAATGCAAAAACATTGGGTCCATATAGCATCAGCAAATGGTGAAGCCTACAGAAGCAGAAAACTAAAAGCTTCCGAGTTGATCGATAATACACGCCAATGTACAAAAATCCCCTAACATTAAAATGATTGCAGCGACGCCATGGTGCAGTTAGAGCGGGCTTTCTGAATTGAATTCAAAGCATTAAATGTGCGATTTTTATTAAATTTATTATCTATTTTTTTGAATTTGGGCCAAAATAAATGAATTCGGTCGGAAAAATGTAACCCAACCATATTGGCGGTTTCTGAATTGAAATATAATACGAGCAACTTAACATGATTATATTTGAAAACAGGTTGCCATAACAACAGAAAATATAAAATTCAATCAGGCCTATATTTTGCATACATGCTTGTTCATGTCATCGACACAAATGTTGTCATTTATGCGGTTTTAATATTATTTTTTGTTAAATAATTAGATTGATTGCATGCTATACAATGCAAAAATAGAGGAAATGAAACATTTTCAAGATTTTTTTACTTAGAAAAAAATCAGGTGTTTTTCTAATAATACTATGCTTTCAGTTGGTTATTTTTAACCAATTAAAACTAGATTTTGATATCAATAGTTTATAAATCAATTTCCTTATAGGAATTTTCGGGTTTGACTCACTAGAAATATAAATACATGCATGTATGCTCATAATTTTATATAGCACTTAGCTGTATAAGTTTACATGACATAAACAAAATCAGTATTCGTGGTATGCATGGAGTCACAAAGTGTATAAAAGGAAATATTTACAATACAATTTAAAATATGGTAAACATTATATTAATGAATATAGTTTATGTATATAATTTATTAAAAAAAATATAAATAAATAAACTACAAAATAGACTTAAAATTGTTTTATATTTAAAAATATAATATTTTAAATCATTGGATGCATGCATGTCTCAACTGTAAAGTTTCTATATAGCAATAATTTACAGTACTAATAAACAATATATAACCACTAGTGGAAATGCCATATATTCTAAAAGCATGATATCATTTAGTAATATAGACATTTCGCCATGCAGATTTTCGCAAATTGTTTATAAGTTGGCACTCATGCTTAATAACAGTAAACAAACCACAACCTTAATGTCACCAATAATTTATATAGATGAATTTACACAATGATACCCACTTTAACCTGCTAATATAGAAGACTTATTGAAACAGCCTCTTCGTCATTTTTCATTTATGAAAGAATATATTAAATGTCATTTTTTTAAGAAAAAGTTTCAAGCGCTCATTATTGTAGTTACACAGTCACTCCATTAGCATATTGTTACCACAATTCCCAATTGGATTATTTTGGCATGACTTTCTACTATTATAAATGAGTCAAATGCACTAGTCAATTTAAAACATAGTCTCTTTTGTGTCTATCTAAGAACCTTAGTTAATTTTAATTGTGTCATTTATTCACCAGATGCATGCTTTGGCCAGCGTGGTTTCTCTTTGATAAAATAGAAATTATATTTTAAATTCTCCTCATGGGGTTAGATTTCCTCAAAAATGCGATGCCTCTTATAGTATTGTTATTTATTTACCTTGTCTGTCAAGGTGTGTATATACAATACAGTATACAGTATAAATAATTTGTTAACTTGCATGTTTACACAACTCAATGTACGTGTTGACATATTTAATTAATTCAATTCATCACATAGTTTGCATTTGGTAAATACTGTAAAGGTATATCCAAAACATACTTGTTGTCAATTTATGCACTGGTCACATCACTCCTACCCGGAAAATAGTGGGACCCAAATGATAATGGTAATTCCTAAACTTTTAATGTTTGGGCATATGTCATTTAAAAACCTGTAGTTTAGCCATGTTTTCTGCATGATTAATATATATTGATTTGGGTAATTGGACTCCCTGTTAACAACTTTGGTGCCACATTTTCATATTTACAAATTTCAAAGTAGAAGTTTAAACGTTATCACAAATACTAACTATAGTTGGGCATAAATAATGATTTCAGTGTTTAATTGCTATAATAAATACCCAACAGTATAACCATTTTAAAAATGTTATGGAAAAGTTTAATCAATTTTTATGGCCATGGAACATATTTTTCATATGTATATACATATTTTCGTCACAATTTGTTTTGTTCATGCAAAGGTATACATCTTGAAAAACTTAAAAATTGAAATGCAAGATCAATGAACATAAGAATTAATATGCATTTGGAAAAATACTAGCAAAATATTAAAATTATCCTGCATTATTATGCATGGCTTTACAATGGAATGCATCTAATTGATCAAAATAGTTAATCCAGCACAATCATGCCAAAAAGTAGGCCTATAGGTCAGCTAAATTTCTGATTTGTGAAAACATGTTTGAGAAATAAAAACGGCTGTATAAAGTGCATGGATCAATGGTTTAAGTTCCATCAGTTCAACTTCAAAGACATTATGACATGTTTACTCTTTTTACCTATACGACTCAATACTATTTAAGGGGGCTGTCCCCACTTTTAACAGCATGCATGCTCCTATGGGAATCTCCATGTTAAGTAAATTAAAGTACCGGTACAAATTAATCAATAATGGCTAAACATA
>JAQIXP010003652.1:0-12688 GCA_034700285.1 Proteroiulus fuscus
CCAGAAACCAAATTTAAATTACAAGGCAAAGTAAACCTTTCAAACAAACCCATGCTTAAATCTTCCCTTCGAGAGCGAATATTTGTATATAATAAAAGTGTTTTTCCAAAAGTAATAAAGCATTACGAGATTTCAAGAACAAGAGCGGGAAAAGCGGTTAACAAGATACAGTCCTATTCGACAAGATTAACTGCCAGGAGAATAAGGAATTTAACAATAGAGTTTGATTTTTTTAGATTATTACATTTACTAAAAACTGTAGTATAATTATGACGTCACATGCACTGTGAATGTAGTTATCAATTTTCAAAGTTGACTGTTCCGTTTTCCCATGCTATTTTACATAGACGTGAAATTTCCCCCAAAATTTAATGGATCTCAATATCGGCTGAGCGGATAACAATGAGGCTTGATTTTTTGGAAAGCTTATTAAATTTATTAGTTAATGTATAAGTTTGATTTTGTTATTACATGCATTTTATATTTATTTATCAGATTTCAAAGTTTACCGCTAAGTTTTTCGCCACATTTTGCCTGATTGTACAGCTCACAAGGCAGATAAACAAAGAAAAAACATGCATCACATTTTAGTAAATTTAATTGTCCTTCATAAAAATCAAACCCTGTCAATTTATGTTTAGCCATTATTGATAAATTTGTATTTTTATTTAACATGGAGATTCCCATAGGAGCATGCATGCTCTTAAAAGTGTAAACAGCCCCCTTAAGCCAATTTTTAAGTGTTTGTTGATCAAAAAGTTGCCTGCGGTGCTTGTTTAAAAAATGTTGGAAAGTCACTATGGAAAAGTTGGGGAAATTTTGTCATCTTCTTTCCCCTCCTCTCCCCCCCCTGCAACAATTTTACTTCACTACGGCCCTGGGTCTGTATAAATCTGCAGGATTAAATTGGCCTAAACAACGAATAGAATACCGTCAGCAGATTTTTGCTGAATTCTGCAAATAAACTTAAGATTGTTTCAAAATGCCAATTGCAATTTATAATTGCAAACTTTCATGCAAAATAAATTATTAAAAAATGATTGTTATTATGCAGAATGTAGTACACACTAAATAATACATGTATAACCCTGCATAATTCTGTATAATTCCAATACATATCTATTAATAATTATTAATAATTAATTGTAAGTAAAAAATAGAAAATATTTAAAAATTTGTTCATATGTAAAAATGGTAAAGTTCTACTAGGCATTGAAAAATTAGTCAATCTAGAACAACATAAATATCTATTTAATTGTGCTTAATATAATGCAAGCATAATTAATTACAACATGATTAACTGATACCATTTGACCAATTATAATCAATAGAAACCAAATGTTAAAAATTAATATTGAAATTCAAAAAACCTATTCAGTGTATGGTATCAATTGAGATCAATAGAACTATTATTGCAGGATTTTATCGAACCCATTAATAGTATATAACTAAGTGGTATTAAATGGTACAGTTGATCTCTATTGTAGTAGAACTTATTGGCATTAATTGATGATTATTTCCACCCTTTCACACCATTTCATGCTTATTCAAAACAATTCAACCAATTGATATTTTGAATTGGTTTTAATTTACTTTTTTTAGTTGGGTACTATCCCATCGCTCCAGTCAAGGATTCCAAGCACATTGAGTTTTTCATTCTCTTAAATGAAGAAAATTACTTGGACTTATCTGATGCCTTTTTCAGTCTGGCTCCACATATTACCTTGGTAAATGGCACCCTAGTTCCTGATGACAGCAAAGTATCATCCATTAACAATACATTTCACAGCATATTTTCAGCCATTTCCATTCAACTTGGAAACAAACCAATTACTTTGAACGACCAAGAATATTCCTACAAAGCCTATCTGAGTAGTATTGTAATTGACATTTCTGTGGCAGCCAGAGAAAGTAGGCTTGACCATTTGGCCGACCAGCACCACACCAACTCAGAGGAACAGAAATGGCATTATTGTCGTAATTCTCATATATTTAAAAGTATTTGAAATTTTAACCGTACCATGTTTAGCTAAATAAAATATATATAATAATTCTGCATTACAAGATGAGTATGTATAAAATCCTGTTTATCAATTGTTAATTGTTTTTTATATCCTATGTAAACATGCAACAAGTTTGCCATGCATAGTTTAGTTGATAGCCTCGACCCATGTCCTCTTTACTATTCGTACTTTGCCAACCACCTTTGTACCATCCATTTTTGCTAGCCAACTATTTAAAACTAGCCTTATAGCTTTCGTAACATCCTAACCATTTCTTTAGTTTTTACCAACTATACGATTCTTCATGTGCTAGAATGGCGCCCAAAATAAGCTTCTAGTGTTTTGCAAGTATTATCCGGCACATTGGGAGATATTTTCCAAATGGTTTGCTTGTTTTTTCCCTTTTTCCCTTCGGTGAGGTGCTTTTATAGGAAATTTGCTGCATTTGGAATTGTATTTCATGAGAAGCAATCCCACCTTAATTCAAAATTTGTCACTGATTATAGTATTATAACTGGATAATGGTGTATACCATGATGGAGGATAAAGGAGTCAATGCCTAGACACCAAAACGGGTCAAAAAAGTAAAATATCAATGGAATAAAATAATATTTTAAATAATAATAATATAAAGTAAATATCTATAATGTGATCCCATATTAACAACACAATTAAAGAATTATTTCTAAGGACAATAATTATGTCAAACTACATATTTATTTACATTATCTGGTATATTGTGGGTGCCATTCTAGCATATGAATATTCGGATAGTTTGTAAAAACTAAAGAAATGGTTAGAATGTTTTACGAAAGCCATAAGGCTAGTTTCAAACAGTTGGCTAACATAAATGGGTGGTACAAATGTGGCTGGCAAAGTACGGGTCATAAGGGAAACATGAGTTGAGGCTAGTTTCACCTCAAAAGATTTGAAAGATACAGCAATAGTGGAGAAACATAAGAGAAAATCACAGGCCATATACCACTTTTAGCTCATCAAGTGGTGTTTCCACCCCAACCCCCATACATTTTCCCCCATTATAGCAAAAATTTTGCTAATGATAAACCCCTCCTTGCATGCCACCCTGATACATGTGCACAAAGAAGGGGGGTTTGGGTGGTCCAAACTCATCCCATGACCAACATGTTGCCTATGATAAACCTGGTTTAAAAAAAATTGTTTTAATTTTGGATGTTTCCACTCCCAAAATCCCCTCAGCCCCCTACATTGGTTCCCACCATAGCCAAAATTTTGCTAATGATAAACATCCTTTTATAAAATAAATCATAACATTTTGGGGTTTCCACTCTAAAACCTACTCCATTTGTAAATCCTGGTTGTGCTTCTGAGCACTTGTCTTCTCCTTTTATAAAAAGTTGGATAACTTTGTTATGTGAAACATTTTGTGATATAGTGTGGATGCACCATTAGGTGAAAATGTGGAGAACTCAGGGCCACATTTATACCTTTTGAGGCCTAGAGTACATCAGGTTTAGTGTGATCATTCCCAGAAAGCCCTCCCAAAAAATTGTAATAATTTGGGCAACAGGTGAAAAGCCTAAAGATTTTATACATACTTGCAAAAATTGATACACTTTTAGACACATTGTTTTATATCTCAAAAACACTCAAACATGAACTAAAAACCACCATAAGTACTTATTTTGCTATTTGGGGGAGGAAGGCTGGGCCCCACCTTGGGTGCTATCCTGCCTCTGGGAACACCCAAGGTGCTGCAGATATCACTTATACAGGTGCATAGCAAAGGAGCTGCAGATACTACTTATACAAGTGCACAGCAAAAGAGCTGCAGATACCACTTATACAGGTGCATAGCGAAGGGGCTGGGGGTTTGGGTAGTTCAAACCCATCCCATGGCCAACATGTTGCCTATGAAAACCCCATTTTTAAAAAAAAATCGCTAAAATTTTGGGGGTTTTAACCCCCAACCCCCTTTCACATTTGTCCTCACTATGGCCAAAATTTTACCAATGATAAACTTCCTCTTGCATGTGACTCGGCCTCTGGGAGCCCCTAGGGTGCTGCAGATACTGCTGAGTATACAAGTTTGGGTAGTTGAAACCCATTCCATGACCAATTAGTTGCCTATGATAACTCCAGGTCTTTTTTAAAAAAATAAATCGTTACAATTTTGGGGTTTTCCACTACCAACTTTCCCTCCCCCAATCCCCCCACACCCCCTACATTTGCCCCCACAATGGCAAAAATTTTTCCAATGATACATCTTTTTAAAATAAATCACAGGATTTTCTGCAGAATTGTGTCTCCTGTTTCTTTGATGCATGATGTTTTAAAATGTCATAAAAGCTCTTGAAAAATTTAGAAATGTAAAATCAAAAAAGAACCGTATCATTCATATTCTATTTAAGAATAAGATTAAGCAGCCAGGCAGTTAAATAATTGTAGGCTACATAAACAATAATTAAAAAAACCTCAAACAAAAAAACAATAAAAAACTAAAAAAAATACAAAAAGTAAAGAAAACACATAGTAGTGGTTAAAAATGCGATAATAAAAAAAAACTTGTGAAAAAAAGCTGGTCCCTATCTGGGATTTTAACCCACGCACACACCATTATAAAGCGGGTACTAACCCAACTGCTCCACTTAAACGTTTGGAAACTTCGTCTGAATTTGGACTGAAATCGAATTTTTGGAACCACGCCTCACGAAAGTGTGGCTCACCAGTCAGATTCTGGGACGGACAGACATTTAGCTCTCGTTAGTTAGAGAGGACTAGCTCAGTGTACAAAATGAGCTGACATGAGATTTCCAACATGGCGGTCGTAGTTCTCACATTCCCTCCAGAGATCAGTACCCTATCTGTTCCGTATAAAATGTCTGCTTGTTCGGAAATGCATTTTGCACCAAGTTACGTTGTACAATTGGATTTATTTCTTTAAATGTAATTTTGCCAAAATTTTTGATTTCACATTCATATATTAACTTTTTGTGCTTGTTCTTTTAAAAATAACTCTACATGAAGTGGTGCTTTCCCTTTAAATGTATGTGGTGATTTGGGTTGTGCCAATTTAATTAAGAAGATAATTCTTATGGAGCTGAAAATTAAAACCTAGTTCTTGAGGTAGGACAAGTTTTGCTAGATCCATCAGAAATGTTATTCTAAAATTGGCAAACTTTAGAACACTCTTGATTAGAATTTAACTTATGGGCAGAGACAGAACAATGAGAGTAATTTTCAGTTGGATAGTTGCTTTTTACTTGTAACAATTAATACCTTCAAAGCCAAATACACTTGGTAAATTGCACTTGGTAAAGCACCTTTGCATTTTGGTTTCCTCAAAGGTAATGCACTTGTTTTGAGTCTGCCTCAAATCTATACCCAAATTTGGGTATTTGATACTCAAAATTGAGTACAGCTTATAATTTGCTTAATTTTTAGATAGAAATTTTTAATTTGGCATACCTACTCAATACTCACATTTTGATTCTCTTGAATCAAATCTACTTGCTTTAAGTCCACCCTAACCCGGCCCATATCCAAATTTGGGTAGGCCTATACATAATTACTGAAGTTGGGTAGTCTGCAATTGACTCAAAATTGTAAATAGAAACCTGTGCTCTGACATGCCTACTCATATTTTGGTTCTCTTGAAACAAAACTACCTATTTTAAGTTCACCTTAATACCATGCTTAAATTTGGGTAATTAATACCCAAAATTGGGTAGCTTTACATTGGCTACATATTTTAGATAGAAACGTGTGCTTTGGCAGCCTCATCATGTTTTGGTTGTCTTGAAGCAAAGCTAGTGCTGAGTCCACCTTAACCACTTACCCATATTTGGGTAATTCATACTAAATGTACCCAAAAATTGTGTAACTTGTTTTATATTAGACCATAAATCCTCAACATATTTTTTAATTTTTACATTTTTAATGTTAATATATATGATAGGCAATTTTCCTTAAACTGGGAAAATATAAATATTTTTCTCACTACATGCAATGAATAAGTACTGACACAAGCATTGTTCAGGGCTGAGGTGGTCATCTTCAATGGTCAAAATGACCAACTTTTTTCTAACTTACTCCATGTATTTGTTGATTTTATACAAAAAGCAACACTTTAGCTACAATTTTATGCAAATATCTCATTTTTGGCAAAAGTGGACTCATGTGGTTTTGATCCTATATCTTCAATTTATCTAATACCATTTTCATTTTTTTTTTACAAAAAGTCTATTTACTTAAATTTGCTAATATTTGAGTACAAGCCCATTTCAATTATGTATCATTTATTTCTGGAGTGAATTTATAATAACATCAGTAGAGGGCATTAATACCCGAATAGAGATCTTACAGATGATCTTGTGAAATTATTTAAGAAAGCTGAAGGTCTTACAGTATTAGATCTTAAACTATCTTTAAAGATCATTAAAGATCTGTCCTAAGATCTTATAATGGTCTTGACTGATCTTATAAGATCTGGAAGCAAGATCTTAAAAAATTTTGTAATGGTTTTAACTGATCGTTTAAGATCATATAAGATCCAGAAGCAAAATCTTTAAAGTTCCTGCAATGGTCTTAAATAATCTTATAAGATCTTAGGACAGATCTTTAATGGTCTTTAAAGATAATTTAAGATCTCATTTTAAATCGTCATCTTTTTAAAATAAGTTCTTACCAAGATCATCTGCAAGATTTCTACCTGGTTAAGGTAACTAAAGTTATATATAAGATCATGCAAGTTTATAGATTAAGATCTTAAATCTTTAAGGCTATTGTCATAATCTTGCATAAGAGCATGTAGGATCTATAAATATTACAAGATTTTTCAAAAAATTACATGAACTTACAAGTTCTGGAATAAGATATCTACTTGGGTAACAATATCTTTCATAATTAATTATCATAGCTCAAATATTAATCATGCACAAACTCTTGTAATTATAACTTCAGGGACATATATACTAGATAGTTATGATAAGATCTTTCAAGATTTTAATATAGATCTTGTATTGTAGAATACTGGCTTGGACAAGATCTTGCTAGTTTATTGATTAAGATCTTACATCTGTAAGATTATTTTTATAATCTTGCAAAAGACCATGTAAGATCTAAAAATCTTACAATAACTTAGATGAACTTACAAGAACTTATAAGATCACCTGTAACATCTCTACCTGAGAATTATTATTCACTTAATAATAACTTCTTAATAATAACTTCTAAAATAACTTCTTTAACCCAAAAAAATAATCATTAGGGTCCATTAAGCAATATAGCAGACAATTTGATTGTTTTTGGCATTATTAGAACCAAAAATTGGGAAGAACATTGAAAACTTACCAGTTTGGCCAAATACTGCTGAATACCATAAGACCAACAATTTTAATAATACTAATGGTTGTGTAGACATTTTCGCCATAACCTTGTTAAATTGAATTCCTAAGAATTTGTAACAATTTTTGGAAGCTTATTCCATTGCTAAATTGAATTGCAAATAATTTTAAGGTAAGGTTTGGAAGAATATTTCATTGTCTAGTAGAATGCAAAAAATGGACCAATAATAATATGTATTCATTCAAATTTGAATTTCCCTCAGTGGATTGGAGTGAATATGTCTTCCTCTATCATCAGACTTCTACTCAAGAAAATATCAAATACTAAATTGAACTTCTTAACTAAACATAGGCTTAAACCTAAATCTCTTTGAGACCCAAATGATTCTCAGTTTGGAATGAAGCATCTCATTCACATGAGCAGTCCACATGTAATTAACTTTTACTTATGCCTTGAATTGCCTTCCTCTAACATTTGAATTTAACTCTAAAAATATCATACTGTAGCTGCCGGAGCTAGATAGACTGTAACATTCGTAAACTCAAGACTAATACTGGATTTCATCTTTGAAATTCATTTAAGTAAAAATGTTTTTAAATTATAAATCCACCCGAAAGTACCATAGCCTAAGCCTAAACTATCTTCCACCGGAATATCCACTGTTTTGATTGATATTCTTTTATTTTTGTGGCACAAACAATCTAAAATGCAGAAAACCTCACTGAACAAACTTTAGCAAAAATACTTGCTTACTTTTTGACAATATGTAAACTATTACATCGTTTTTGGAGACCGAAAAACCTTTCGATCAAACCGAACCAAATGAATTCATTTTTTTTCACTGAAATCTAGATCACACTATTCCACACATTCAAAACTAGATTCTTGTGCAAAAACATGCATGTGCAAACATAAAACAGCACCAAACATGTAGATTCACATGCAAACCAAAGCAACAGCACATGCAAAACCATAGCAACAAGCAAATGCAAAATAATCTCAGATTAATTAAATCAGTTTTAACCCAGAGCAACACATACACAAAACTGGAATTACACTACTAATAATATAATTAAACTGCTTAAATAAACCTCCCAGCTCAAAATTCACATTTTTATTTTCACCCAAGATGGGAATGGGTTCCACGAGGAATGTGTTATCGTGATGTCTTTCATGGTCCAGTAACAGCCCATTTTTTTGGTACTGTTATCTTTGCTGGATTTCAACTGACATTTTTACTTTTTTCTTACAAATGTAAATAGACTTTTTAAGACTTACTATTAGTTTGAACAAACTTTTATTAAGGTGCAAAAATGAATTAAATATACAAAAAGTTAAACTCTCCATTCGCTGGAGAGGTCCCGGGCCTTCAGCTTACATGTTAAGAGATGTGGAGAGAGTGATTAAAAAGAAATAAGTTTCAGCCTATTTATACAATTTGAACAAATACCCAGTCAGCATTCCAGAATTTTCTTCATTCCACACTCATTTCATTACATGACGACATACTTAATTAACTTTTCAAAGAATGTAAGAATTATTTTAAATTTGCATAATCATGCACTCATCAAATTTTTCAATTTAGAAGTTTGATCGTCATTTGACATTAAAATATAATTTGGCTAAGCGCCATGAATTTCAAGAATTTGTGAGTAGTCACAGTCCCATATTGACCATCTCCATAGTAGGAAAAATGGGAGCCTATATTTTACTAGTTTTATGGGTACCCAATTTGTTCCCAAAAAAAGAAAAATATATAGGTTCCCATTTTTCCTACTACGGAGATGGTCCACTTGCAGCGCCGTAGCTACGGGTATTGGCGCCCGGTGCGGCCAACAAATTCAGCGCCCCCCCTCCCTTCCCCCCCCTCCACAAAAATTATTTTTTGGCTGTATGTATAAATATTAGAAAGTTTAAGTACATTATTACAAAAATTGACTGAAAATGGCGCCGCAGGCAATTTTTTTTTTGCTCAAAAACACTCAAAAAATGGTCTAAAAAAACCAAAAATGTCTATTATACCATTTTATTTATTATGAGATGGGGGGGCGGGGGGCGCTGCCGTGCCCAGCTTGATTCTAGGGGAGGCGATTCGCCAGTTTCGCTCCATTGTTCTGACGCTCCTGGCAGAAATGACAATAAAAACATAATTGATTGTAAAATGTGTAGAAAAGACTAAATTAATTTGAAATAATTGAAAACAATGCAGAAATTAAATTAGTAACCTTAAAGTAATTTTAAATGAAAAATGCAGAAATCAATTAATTTACATGAATTTAAAGTCATTTCTGTGATTTTCAAATTAATTGAAATAAATTAAACGCAATCTCTGCTTTTTAAAACTAAAATAAATGTAAGGTTTTTCTGCATTTTTCCTTTAAATAAAATTATGCAATATCATTTTTGCGATTTCTAAATTTTTAAAAGAATTTTAATGAATTTGAAGTCATTTCAGTGTTCTCAGTTAATTAAAATGGATTTGAAGTGGTTTTTTGAATTTCTGTATTTTTTCAAATAAACTAAATTTAACGTTATTTCTGCATTTTTTGCCCACTAATTTAAATGAATATGAAGTCATGTCAACATTTTTAATTTATTTTCGTGAATATTGTGATTTCTGCAGTATGATGGATTGAAATGCAGACGTTCAATACTGCATGTACCAGGTATACAGGATTTATATCTAGTTTAGGCCAAATTCATGTCCCTGCTTGGCGCCCCATCACAGACGGCGCCCGGTGCCTGCGCATAGCTCGCACCCCCCTTGCTACGACCCTGATGATGTATATTCAAAAAATAGTTTACTTTATAAGAATTCTGGGAAAAATTGGAAAATTTGGGGCTATGGGGTTATAAAATAATTTTAAGTTTTGGTTTAATGTTTTCATATCTTTTAAAGAAGTTTGATTAAAGCAAACCTGAAACATATTGTATCATTATTTGGGTTTCAGTATAAATATTCAAAAAATGAAAGTGGGCCGATTGATTGTTACTATGCCAACAAAATCAGCTATTCACCTCATCCACTAATATATACAAAAACTCATTTGAACATCAACTTCCTAGTAGTTGTATTTCAACATTTTTTGAGTGCATGTTAATCAATGTTTAAAGACCTCTAAGAAGTATTAATCTAGTTAAAAATCAGAGTAAAATGTGGAAATTGAAAGGGGTCACTGTTTTGGTCGTCGCATGTTTAATAGCAGGTATTTTTTGTTATAGTTCTTGTTATAATACAATCCAGTAATATCTAAATACTATATATCGTATCGTGAATGTTTTAGGAGGTGGTGCATCAACTTTGTACATTGTCGAAGAACAGAGAGATTCTAGTGTCCATGAAGGAGAAAGCATTATATTAAATTGTATATTTAGTGAAAGTGCACCAAAATGCGTTTGGGCAATTGATGACGAGCCTATTAAATATGGCAAAAGATACGAATTGATCGGGGACCGGAGTCAAGGCAATTGCACTTTGAAAATACACCGGGCAGTGCCAAATTTAGACGAGGGCACTTGGGTTTGTGGATATCCAAAAGATAGCCATGCCATCTCTGCTCCGAAATCACGAGGAGTCACAGTTAAAGTTCAGGGTAAGGAAAAACAATTTAAAATAAAATCCTAGCTCGGTATTTTGAAATGGCATGGATTTGAGGTGGACCCTAAAAAAATCCTATATGATTACTTTGATGTTTGAATATGTTTGGCCATATTTTGATTAAAAATTTCACTATAAAACTCAAATTTACGCCTTAAAAGGTTAGTCATGGATTTGTCTATTTTTAAAAAAAATGAACTGATTATGCATATACCACTGCACCAATATAATTACAAAAAAATCAAGAACTTGATCCCTGACACACATCCCTATTTTATTATTTATAATAGTTTAATATTTACTGATTGGTATTTACATGGTGGTAAAAGTTCACATAAAATAAGCAAGAAATAAGGTGAATTTTTAAATTCATGTTATAACATTGAATATTTGTATTTGTGTGAAAAGTAGGCCTACACCACAAAATACATTTTCAAGATTACAAATTATCATGATATTCGCTGCGTTGAAGGTGTTTTTCGCATTAAGATAGCATGCACTTTAGGATTTTGTGGAATTTGAAGATTTGTGCATTAGTTGGTAAATTAATACATGTCAGAAATTGTGCAATGTTATTAGGCATTTTTAAGTTTTTATATTCTGCAGTGTCTCGACACTGCTTCAGGAAAGGGCAATTGAACCAGATATGCAGTACATTTTCTGCATTGTTTTGATTTCTATTACTCAATTGGCAAGGTTTTACACTAATTGGGGTAAATGTAAAATTGTCAATTTAATACATTATGGGATAAATTCTAATTTGAATAATAGTTCTTAGTATATTTAAAGACAGCAAATTTATTGTTAGGGTTTGATTGTTTTCAAATCTAACAGCTTCTTTATACATATAGTATTGTATGGAGCTATTCAAGCTACTAATATCATTTCTATTTTATTATTCGCTTCTTGGTCAAGTGACAGGCATATTAAAAAATCACTGCCGAAAGGTACTGGTTTGTGGATATTCAAAAGATGCCATCTCTGCTCTGAAATCACGAGAAGTCACAGTTAAAGTTCAAGGTACGGAAAAACAATTTCAAATAAAATCCTTGCTCAGGATTTCAAAATGGCTTGGATTTAAGGTGGACCCTAAAATAGTCATATATATGCCCTATAATGATTACTTTGATGTTTGGTTATACATGGCCCTACTTTTATTAAACATTTCACTACAAAACTCAAATTTGCCCCTTAAAATGTTAGTCATGAATTTATTTATGTTTTTAAAAATGAACTGATTATGCTAGACAATTGCACTAATATAATCACAAGAAAATCAAGAACTTGAATCCTGACACAATTCCTTAGTTTATAAATTGCTTTATGGTCATGTAACAGGCATTTTTAAAAATCACTGCTGAAAGGTACTGGTTCAAAGGGGCAGATACAGAACTTTGCTAAGGGGTAGGGGCAAGTTTCTCTGGCTAATTGGGGGTAATTATTGTATCCACCCTGGTTGGTTCATTCTAATTTGCTTGCTTGTTTGACCCCAATAAGCTGAAAAGAAGTCATGTGACAATAATTATTCATAATTAAAACTCAGAAAACAATCAAGAAATTGTTGTTAGCTTGCAAAAGAGATCACAACAAGCATTGCCACTGTCAGGATTCTATTTTCCTATTTTTTTTTTACATAAAATACTGCAAAACCAGCCTAAAACCTGGTGCCATATTTAAATTGCCTGAACACATGCACATGATTTCAGGTAAAGAGTAAACTGCTAAGTTACACTGCTACCTGTGAAAACAATATTAATCTCCT
>JAQIXP010003653.1:0-12688 GCA_034700285.1 Proteroiulus fuscus
AAATTGGCAGTTTAAAGTCAGTTTAAAGTCCCATTAGCATAGGAGACAAGCATAATGAATTACAAAAAAGAACTTGTACATGTGGTTAAATTTCAAAAAAAAATATTTTAAAAGAATTGTTGCACATGCTAACGTTCTCAAATAGTTAAATATATACATATACATAGAAAATTCCTATCTATATATTTGTGATTTAAGTTTATGGAAACTGTCCTTAATTTTAACCAACAAACTTGGTGCAACCCATGTTTCAATAAGCTCGGTTTATTTTGTAACTGAAGATTTCACAACTGGCGATTTTAACCAGGCATGGTGCAACCGGCCCTTAAAAATTCAGTTTTGTCTTATTTTTGTTTTTTTTTCTCGTTTTTCAAACATTATTATTGCTCATAGTTGCATATGATGCTGTTTCATACGGTAATTCAGGTTACAAAATTTCTCCCTTCAGAAATATGCTTTAAAATTTATTTGAGAGTTTAATATAGAGTTGTGTATATTGTTACAGATAAATGACAGCCCTTAAAATATGGCTTATTTGTAGAAACAAGATCAAGAAATATATTCGAATCTAGTTAATTTGCCCCAAAAATTGTGATTGGTGAAATGTAAATCGAAATTTCATAGCATTGTGATCTCTTAAAAATTATGATTTTGACAAAATTGCAATTTTTTAATCATAATTTTTAGACCGTAAGTCAATGTCTATTATCATACTGATTTTAGAAATCCAGATTTTAACAAAGTCGTGATTTTTAGAGCGAAATCCTGATTGCGATTCAAAAATATTAATTTTTCACAAATTGCCATTTTAAAAAATATTACGACTTTGGGCCAAATTATCTAGATTTCAGGAAAAATATCTGTTATTACTTTTTGTAATGGGGAGGCATTCTGATGTAATATGGCTGGTACATTTTGTCCGCCAGGTCTTAAAGTCAATTTAACAGTGGAGAGATCTAGACAGAGTTTAAATATTAACCGTGGTTTAAGTTGAGGATTAGTAAAAAAAACTGAACCACCATGGACTAAATTTAGGTTTTGCACTTAAAAGTCCTTTTTTACCTCGGTTTTAGTCTAAAGTTTCAGGCTAGTTAAGAATAGGTTTAAAATAATACCAGAGTAATTTAGACCTAACTGGATCTCTCCACCGTAAAATTAGTAAAAAAGTTATGCATTGGTTAAGGTTATGAAAAACTCTTATTAAAAGTCATACATTTTGTATGATTTTCACTAGGATATTCCTATTTTTGCTATGTAACATGTCCAAGCATGTAACTAATCGTGATCTGTGTTGAAGCCTGAAGTTTTTAGTACATTTAATCTCATTTAAGTCATTCCTCAATAACAAAAGTAATTATTCATAAAGTCCGAAAATTCACATAAAGTCCGAAAATTCATGCATTTCATCTAAAAAATGTCTAAAACGTTATACTTTTGGATATGAACAGTCCAGTAGGTAGCATGTAATATATACTAACTATTCTAATTTGTAAAGTTTTATTTCACAGGCACAAAGCAAAATAGCGTGGACTCATTGGCTTTCGAGACCCTTGTTCCAAAGTCGATAGTACATCGCTACGTCTCGCTATTAACAGAACATCGTAGAATTATTTTATGTGGTCCGAGCGGGACGGGAAAAACCTATCTTGCTCATAAACTCGCAGAATTTCTAGTCCTAAGGTAAATTTAATCAATTTCATTGCTTTTCTGTTTCTAGGGTATATATTTAAAGGATTGCATACATTTTTTTTATAATAAGAGGGGTCCATAATAGACCACATAATAATTATGACAGGATTGCTGTGAAATCGTGTGACATCATAATGCACCCCCACCCCTTCCTTTTCATCCCTATCCCCCAATAGTGTAAGGAAAGTTTATGGACGACCTACTAGATGTAGTTTTCATTTGGTAAAAGTTTAAAGTAATTACCATAATTTGACAAATAGAGATTCCGTTTCAAAATCTGTCCCGTAATGCATTCCAAAATGCAGCGTTTAAATACTATGTTGAAAGGGGAAAGAATCCCTAGCTTAAAATGCAGATCATCTAATCTAGTGCTTATCGAGTCTTTTGTTTGTTTACCGTTTTATGCCATTTGTTTAAGTTATTATTTCTTGTACGGTAGATCTGGCAAACAGCCGACCCCTGGAGCCATTGCCACTTTTAACGTCGATCATAAGTCTGCAAAGGAGTTGCGCCAATATCTCTCCAACGTGGCTGAACAGTGTGAAGGAAGGTAACACATTTCAACTTATATTAAAAAAAAAAAAAAAATACAGGCTGCTAGTCAATTCGACTGATTTATTGTTTAAAGTAGTTTAAATAACCTCTAGTTTAATTAACAAGTAAATTTGGGGAAAATTGGCAAATTTAAAAAAAAATAAAAATTGACCACTATTTATCGCGGAAAACAAGAACTTTGGTCTATGATCTATGATTTCTACTTTCAATAATCCATTTTATCCGATGGTAGCCCCACACTTCAGTTGACAAATTTTTTACTTATATTATTATAAAATTCGTTTATGATGGTTAATGTCCTTTGGGATAGTTATTTCGTCACTGTTATTACTATAGGTCATAATGTCCTAAAAGGCTAAAAGTATCTAGGAAACAATTAAAAAATTTTAAAACAATTCATAAACGATCATATTAAACTTCAAATTTTTTTATTTGTAAAACGACCAACCTACTGGAATAACAACGACGATTTAAGACTTTATTTACTGAAAGCGTAATCCTATCATTGGTTCATTTTAACTTTTAAACAATTATTGTAAATAGGCCTAAACTAACGGAAGTTATTTGGCTTTTGAGTCTATAAACAATACCTGTTCAATTAATTATTTTTTTAAGCACATGACGTTTGATTTTCTCATATTCCTACTTAGCAATGCGTGTGATTTGCCCAGTGTTATTATCCTAGACAACTTACACCATGTTGGTTCGCTAGCAGAAGTCTTTAATGGATTTCTAAGTGCCAAATATCAAAAATGGTCAGTATAAGTTTTACTATGGTGGTCGAATATTATTGTTCCGGCAGTGTGATTATTTATCGTTAATTTCCACATTTGCAGTCCATTTATTATCGGGACAATGAATCAAGCCACCTGTTCAACCACAAATCTCCAATTGCATCATAATTTTCGGTGAATTGGCGTGACCATTTTAGCTAACATTCTTTTATGGCTTTTAACTGTGGGTCCAATCGTTGCATTTTCTCAAATTTTACTTCAGGTGGGTGCTTTGTGCCAATCACATTGAACCCGTGAAAGGGTTCTTGGGCCGACACTTGTGTCGCAAATTGGTAGAAGTTGAAACTAGAACCAATTCACGGAACGACTTTCTAGTAAAAATAATCGATTGGATGCCAAAAGTTTGGTTACAATTGAATGAATTCTTGGAGACTCACAGTTCCTCCGATGTCACTATTGGTAATTATCTCCGATGTTACGGTAGAGAATTAAAAGCACTCGCGGCACTCATATCTGATTTCTACAGGACCGCGTCTGTTCTTATCCTGTCCAATCGACGTTGCCGCTTCCCAAGTGTGGTTTACTGACCTTTGGAATTATTCGGTGGTTCCATATCTATTGGAAGCTGTACGCGAAGGGCTGCAGGTATGTAAATGGGTTTAAACCAAGGCTAACTCTTCCTCCCTCTCTATTCGTTTTTGTTTTAAGAAAAAGTATATGTACTTATTTGTTATTCCCCAGCTATACGGGCGCCGAGCCCCTTGGGAAGATCCCACCGAATGGGTGATTGAGACGTATCCTTGGCCCTCCGGCACCACCGCTTTGGATTGGCCATCCCTTTTGCGAATGAGGCCGGAAGACGTGGGCTACGAAGGACATCCAGGTCCCGGTGGTGTGGGAGCAAAATCTGTAAGTTCTGTTCAAAACGATATGGAAGGAGATCCCCTGGTGAGCATTGTTGCATTTGTCCATTTTATATTTTACCCAAGACTATGTGCATTTAATTCACTGTAAGTGTCCATTTTTTTTTAGTTAAATATGTTGATGAGATTACAAGAAGCGGCGAGTTACTCTAGTCCTCATAGCAATGATAGTGACACGACCAGTTTGGACAGTCATAGCAGCAGCGTTCACACGGACGATGCCGTGGCGACGGGCATCGAATCTGCTTTGTAAGATGAAAGGTAATGCTGTTAAAAGGCTACTTTTCACTTTTTTACTATTTCTCATTACCATTGATGTTTCTATTACCATCTTACGAGTTTCTATTCATATACAAACCCTGGCCATTCAATTATACCATTTACCCTTTCATTTCCTGATGCATTCATCCGATTTCTGTCGGATGGATGACGTCGCCACATTTATGCTGCACTTGTCACCACCATTAGGGAAGGGAGCTAGTATACTCCCTTCCCTAATTGGGACTTGAGATCACCAAATAGTCGTTTACCTTTATTATGAAAGTAAAGCTTGCAACAGCTATTATATATTCATTATGATCAATTTTTTTATATACATTTTGAATACATTTTATAAACTCAAATGAAGCTATGTGCTTAAAATAGTTGCTTTTTGTACAGTTTCTAATTTATAAGAATAAATTAAAGAATTTTGTTTTACATTTTATCTGGGGAACTAGATGTTATTATAATGACTGTGAGTGCTAAAGTATTGAAGAATAATTAAATGACATAAAATGTATGTAGGAAATTTATGATGGCTTTCGACCTTTATGATCTAGGTAAAGATTTATAAAGTCTCTGTAATGCATATTTTCTAGGGAGACTGAAGTATCTCCAGTATACCCTTGATTGCTGAAAATCGTTACTAGTCGTTAATTATAACCACTCATTACCATGCTCTTCCATTTTCAAGAAATAATTCTCAACTTTGCCCAAAGTTATTTCCTAAGACATTAACATCCAGTGCCTCTCTCGCTGCACATTGATCAAGTGATAAACAAGTGCCATCAAACAGAACGTAGAAAAGACTGACCTAGTTTTATTTACAAAATACTTTTAATAATTGGTATTTCAATCAAGAAAACATACCAATTTTTAAAAGTTAATACTTCAATGGCATGAACAATTGAACGCATTGGAATGCTTCCATGACCAACTGAGATAAATCGTTGTCGGTTTTAAAAATGTGCGGTGCAAATAGTCTCGTGGACGAGCGTGTTTAAATTTGCACACGTTAATAATCTTTAAAATCGGCATTGAACACCATAAATGCTAGCATTTAAAAAAAATAAGACCAAAACTCTCCCTTAAGCCTGTTATAAAATATATACATCAAGTTATTTAAAAATCATGGTGCCTGCATTTTGATATCTAATTGCTTTCAAACGGCTGCTATTTGGGATTGACTGCCACTCCCGTGAACGAGCAATCGTTTGAGCTGTTCGTACGAGATCCACATACAAATGTTCCATGAAACGAAACGACTGAAATTCGGTATAAATCTGAAATTTTTGAGATTAGCTTTAGTTATTGCGAACGCTTTCAAGGTGAGCATTAAACGCCGGTTTGAATTCAAGACTTAAACCTACCCTTTGTAAAAAGCGGTGGCTCCACCTTCCCTGAACATTTTTAAAGCACAATCGAATGCCCCTTTATACTGATTCTGGCTGGAATTCATAAATCTAGCAAGAGATAAACACAAAATGATGACAAAATTGAGAACGCTTGATTTAATGCAGTAAGATTACTTTGCAATTTAAGTAATTCTCATTGGTGGTAACTTAATTGAAAATACGGACGTGAATTAACTCATTCGACTGTATCGCTATACTAAGGGGTAATAATAATATTGCCACTGCATAATGGGTGTATGTGCGCTCCAGCCTCTGTAAAATGATCTTGCAAACTACTAAAGCACTCGATGCTAATTAACCCCCGGTTTTGAAAAACCCAATAGGTCGCTTTTCATGCAATCTTGCGAATTCGGTGTTATATTAAATTCATTCAAACAGAAAGATCCTTATCGAAATTTAACGTTGAAATTGTTACGGGTTCCAAGAGTGTTTTTTTTTTTTTAAAAAAAAAAAGCCGGATTGTTAAAAAAGTTGAGTTTTAAATTTGAGTATTTTTTACTCTTTGCATGCAAAGTAGTTAGACTTATATCATTGCCATTGTTGTAAATTTGTTTTGCATAACACAAAAAGTGAAGTCTACCCCTCTTCTTCCCCTCCCCCTACCTCAAGGAATTTTATGCTCTCCGTGCATTCTCGGAGAATTCCTGGATTTAACTCACTATTTTATTCAAGTCTGAGCTGCATGAAAAAAGTGAATCCTCAATGCTTGAGGTTTTCTTGTTTAAACATTTTTAATACCCCTTTTAACAAACACACCCTTGGTAACCAGCGAAATTCCTATCCGATCGGCATGTTAAATTTCATAAAAGATCGTTCACTTTGAATTATCCAAAACTTAAAAGTAATTCATTATTATACTGAAATCGTGCAGTGGCAAGAAAAGCAACCAATGGCAATGCTCAACCTTATATAGAGAATGTGTTTTTGTTTATATAAAGAAAGTATAAAAGTATTCAATCACCTGGTTTTTACAACATCAACTGGCGAAGCGATGACAGTCGTACAAAATCCGGCAGCCACCGCAGAAACGAAGTGGCAGCCCACATTATCTGTCATTAGTCGATAAGACAAAATGGTGTCTTTGATAATGTCATAGCAAACGATTTCTGCCACGTTCACAATGGCATTCCTGGCCACATTTGGCAGAAGTCCTAAAGGAAAAGTGAACATTTTCATTATTTGCCCGCACTCTCCCCCTCTCCTAAATATTTCCTGTAAAGAGCACTGTATACCAATTCAATATCATGGTTTCATTAATATAGGCTATATATTTAGATGAACAGACTTTTAGATTTTCCATCCAGGATGCAATGCGAGTGCACCTGGAATGTGCAGAAAGTTTTATAGCAATGGATGCTTACTGACCTTTCCAAAGGCCCTTCACTCCTTCGTGTTTAGCAATTTTTCGATACGCATCTATGCAGCCCGTGTATCTTTTCTTCCCCATCGATTGTGCCTGCATTCTAACTTTGACCACGTCGGTGGGTTGAGCGAATAGCACGGCCGCTCCGCCCGTAGTGATTCCAGCCATTATCCGAATGAGAAATATTTGGGCGCCGTTGGCAGAACCTGACCGAGGTAAATAAAGAAATTTGATCGAGTTTAATCGTTGATTAGTGAAAATGCTCAATTTGGGTAAATATTTGTACCATCGGTGAGAATATCCGTGTAAAGGCCTTTTACGTTATCATAGAGTCCTATGCGTACCGAAGCGAAGCACATCTGACGTTGAAGTCCGGCACTGAGACCGTTGTAGAGACTGCGAACTCCTTCTTGTCTGGTCATGGTCATCATTGTCCCAATCATGCCTTTGTATTTGAAAGTGGTGCTGGATTGATGCGATAGAAGACCACCTTCGCTACCAATGGGTCTCGTTACCTGCGCCATTCCAATGCCTTCACCTTGGATCTAGTGGTAAGAAGAAAATGATTTTTTTTGTTTTACTTTATTTTTATTTGTCTTAAGTGAGATTCATTTTAATCACATTTGTAAAACCTGGAAAAGGGATCTGAGCCCATATCAGGCTTATTTTGGTATCTGATGCCAGCCATCTTAAGTTTTGTCTGATTGCTTATAACTTACTCAAATATACCGGTAGTAAAAATATAAATTATGGAACTTAAAGTATGACATGATGCTGGAATGGCGAGCTTGAGTTGAGATTGAGAAATCATTACCATAGCAATGGGGGGAATGAGGGGGGTGTTCAGTATTGCTT
Source organism: Proteroiulus fuscus (assembly GCA_034700285.1). Taxonomy (NCBI): domain Eukaryota; kingdom Metazoa; phylum Arthropoda; class Diplopoda; order Julida; family Blaniulidae; genus Proteroiulus; species Proteroiulus fuscus. The sequence continues at coordinate 7,796 of JAQIXP010003653.1, forward strand.
TGATTGTGTAATGTTCTAAAAAAAATTAGGGATTGGTGGAGGTTTGTCTAAGCCCTGCATTAGGATTCCTTCAAGTATTATGCATTTCCTTTTTGTTTAAACAAAATTTGGATTTTTTTTTGTATATGAAAGAAATAGATCTTAGGTTTCCTGAAAGTTTTTAAGACGAGAGAATAATCTTCCTAAAAATTCTCCTGATGGTGGGAAAACCCCCTTTACCAAATGGCATCATGGTATGCTAATAGTAGGATACTTATTTGAATTGAATTGAATACGGTACTTGAACAGTCCCTTAAAAAATGTTATTTTCAATTCCTATTTTACAAAATGAGGATTGTATGATTTTCCCAGTACTTTTTTCCAAACTGAATTAGTAATGAACTTCCCTCATAACCAATGCTTGTTGTGCATCCACAATATTATATGAGTTCAAAGGCAGGGTATATTATGACATTTAAGTTGGCAATATAATAACCCCGTTTATTTGTTGACTGTACGGAGAACAACAGTATTTGGCAGGATTTCAAAGTAGAAAACAGCTGACGTTTTTAGGGGGATGGAAATCTTTTTTGTTCTTGCTTATAACTTTTTTTTAACGTTGAATTTTATATTTGGAAGCAACATTTTCTCCTAGACATGAGTTTCATTTTTGAGTCCAAGGTGAACTTGTCGTCAAAGTTTGTCGTACACTGCACCTCCAAAATTCAAAAAAAGAAAAAAAGCAAAAGGCCAACGCAGAATTGGCCTATCGTGTAAATGGTGACGTCTTTTAATGAAAAAAATTAGTAAAATGTGCCACTGTCTGAAAACGATGAATACGATCCGGTATAAATTAACATGTTTCTTCATTAGGACAGAAAATTAAGATTCAGTGCATGCATTTAACGCGTGATGATTTTTTATTTCTCCCCTGAAATTGGGAAAAATTATTCATTTTTAAATATACCTGTAATCGGACTTTGGCAGTATCCAATGGAAAAGTGATCACATCGGCTATACAAGCTCCCAATCCTGCACTGACAAATTTCACTCCGAGAGTAGGTTCCACCGTAGAGGATTTCATAGTTTTTTTTTTCTTTCCGAGCTAAATAATTATAAAAATCAAATATTTTGTTAGAAAACGAAGCACAGTATATGCAATTGCATGTTTAAACTTGTCGTATTATCGCGTGTTGGGTACCTTACCTTATAAATAATAAATGTTACAAAAAGTTGCTATTGAATTTGACCAATCAATGGCAAAATTAAATTCAGATCCGAATTTAAAACCCTGATGAAGTAATTGAATCCCAGCTCCAAACTAACAATGACATCGCCTCTTAAATATTGTTAATGGCACTGAAAATTTAAACTCAAATTAATCAACTCAATTTAAAAAAAAAAAAAATAAAAAAAATTTACATTTCTTGTAAGCCAACAGCAAATTTTGAATTCATGAATGGGGGATGGTAAAATACTGGTTAAGAGCGGTTATAAATATATATTCAGTTTTACACCTAGTTAACCTCTGGTTAATCTTGATGTCTAGTATTGTTTAAATAAGTCTTTTTTTCTTTTGTTTAAAAAAAAGAAAAAACTCAAAATAGTGAAGTACATGTATTATATTGTTGCACTTTCAGATTTTATAAATTTTGTTTCTATCCTCGAGCTAATTATGTTTATTAACAAAGCTAAAATATTGAAGCAGGGTTCCCTCCATATACCTGGAAAATCTAGAATTGTCAAAGAATATGGGGTAAACTCTGAAAAGTAAGGAAAATCATACAGTCACCAGCCCTAATTTGTGTGGGATATATTTTCCCTATTTCAATTAGATTATAACTTTTCTACAGATTGATTAAAAATTTTCATAGTTTTTTTTTCATTTTCATCGTATAAGTTTAAAGTTCTATGTGAACCCAGTAAAAAAAAAACATTGAAGAAATATACAATTAGGTATTTTTTGGAAAATTTGAATTGTAGGTATAAAGGGATTGAGTTATGGTGCATTTATCACTTTGACATTTTACTCTCCCCCCCCCTCCCACATATATGCAAAATATTGCAGCAGACCACAGTGTTAGACACCCCCCTTACCCCTTTACCACGTAGTTAAATCATAAAAAAAGTATTTTTTATCTATTTAGAATAAGTCATGCATTTGTATGCTTTTCTTGAGGGACTTTCATAACACATGAAACTGACAAAAGTTGGTGGAACAATCCTTTGGTCGAAATTTGTTCCAAAGCCTAAATTGTGTAGGGCAATTGATGTACACTTTGCAGTAAATAAAAATCACTATCCAAAACTATTTCCTGCAAAAAACTAATATTTTTGGGCTTGAATAATCTTATTGGCTGTCCCACTGACTGACTGATCTCTATTAAGTACACCCCCCTACTTTTATTTCAATGACAAACTACTGATTTCCCCTCAAATTTACGTTTGTAATTTTCAAATGAGATAAAAATAATGCATTTCCATTAATTTTCTTTTTCTTCTTGTTAAACTTAAACGCAGTCCATAATTGTGTTTTCTAGTATTTAGGTCAAGAGTCAGAATATTTATTTGCGATTTTATGTCAGGCGCGTTGGTGACACTATATAGCAAAAATCCCCTCTTTAGATAAATAGGGCCTAGCCTACATTTTATGAAAAAAGCATATAGAGCTAGTTTATTTTCTTAAATATAAATTTTAATTATATAACCATGCATGGTTATAATTTCCTTTAAAGTAACTATAAGTGACACACTTTGTTTTCTATAATTTTAATCCTACTTTTTTTTCAATTGTAAGTAAATCGTGCTAAGAAATTACTATTAAATAGAAAATAATCTTACCTTAATTTTCTCGCTCCCTCTCCTTCTGCTATAGCATGTTTTGCGCTTTTGCGTGTGTGAGTATTTTAGCATTTTTAAAACTATTACTTCTTATATTAATTTTTTACTCGAGTCGTGAACCAATCAGAAATAGACTTTTGGAGGAGCGGCTGTAGGCTACTTTTTACTCTTTTCTTATTGGACTAAAGTCAAGTGTTAGACGTAGGTGTGTGTAGTTTAGCCTAAACGAATTTTGTACTTTTTTCAATAAGCTTGTTAAAAATTGACTTTTGAACACTTTTGTTGCCACATGAGCATCGAGCATATTAATTTTAAACTCGACTGGTGATTTGATCTTATAAAATCTCGATCTTTCCAGTTAATCGGCCTGCATTTTTTAATTTACATCCGAATTTAGCGTTGACAGATAGTAATCCTTGACCCTATATCCCAGTGCATGGTAGGGTTTCCCCCGAACTTTGGGCAACATGCTGGAAAAGTCAGGAAAAATTCAACTAATTTGATATAAAAGTTCGAAATTGATTATGAGCCAAACACGAGGCCTACTTTCAGGGGGATTTTTGGGCCTATTTAAGCAATAGCTGAGTTATTGCGAATGAATGGCTAACGGAATTTTTAATTCTCTATAAACATTTATTTTAATAAGTTAGGCGAATTAAATTGTGAATGAACCTTAAAAATGGTGGAAAGTAAATGTGGAATTTTAATATTATACATTTTTGGGGAAGCCCCGGATGATAATTCCCCCAATTAATAACTGCATAAAAATTGCATCTAAAAATCGCAAATAAGTCACCCTTTCAGCAAAAATTTTAATTGGGAAAGTCCCACTTTGTAACAAGTCATTTAAATGGTACACCCTTGATAGGTATGAGTGGCTATGACAATAATAATAATTGCAACAAATTTGCCATATTCAAGAAATCTCTAACGTTTGCCAAATCAGGTTAGGCGCCATTTTTCCATAGATTTCTGCAGATGGACACTGACAGTTGGTGGCGGCCTCTAGGGCATGCATATATGTCTACGTGTTGCCAGAGAGTCGATGCCTTTTATCCAGTAGAGGGCGCGCCACCTACTGTCGGTAAAATGGATCCTACTTGGACTTTGCATTTTCATCCAAATCCAGTACTTGGGGAACTTTATTTAATGATGGTGGGCTCAAATCAAATTGCAATGTCCGTAATTATAAATTTTCATGCTCTTCCTCCTATAACCACCTTCTTTCGTAGTGGGACTGTCCGTTTAATTTTATTCATTCATATACTTATTCTATGAAACATTTATTTTCATCAATACAGGATTGATTTTATTTTCTTAAGGGATGGGGAGAGGGGGAGGGGGGGGGGGGGGAAGCTAGCACTCAAAAATTGAATTTTAATTTTTATTGCAATACTTTTAGTTTAGCTTATGCCGTGGAAGGAGGGCCATTGGTATTCCCATTATAGCTAATAATTCGCTGTTGTCAAATCAGCATTTTATAAAATTTAATTTCGTTAAATCTTTTAAGAATGAATAATTTCAATTAATTAATTAATACAAGCATTTCATTTATAGTTGCCCAAATGGTTCAGATACCAGTTTGTATTATATAAACTTCGATCGAATTGGTCATTAAAAATCGTGCCTATAAATAAATCGTAATGAAAAATGATACCAAGAGCAATTTGAACCATGATAGTATATTACCCTGACAACTTAGAATCAGACCATTACATTAATGAGTGTCGAGTGTTGAAATATACGTGTGTTAGTATATATATATATATAGAGACGAATCATTTCCTCTTTTATTCAAGGTGGTCAACAACAGTTTATAGATATTACACATAATAAATGAACGCAGTGTATAATTGCTTTCTTTTATTGAATTCATATATCTATTTGTATAATATGCATTTTTAAATTTTAAACTAAATTCATTTGGGAAAATCTACTATACATTTAATCCTAGTTTTATAGATACTGGTAATAGTGGGGTAAGGGGCTATACTTTTAGTATGTAACGCAAAAAATCGACTTTTGTACCCCCCCTCCCCCCTCTGTAACACAACTGTCACAAAAACTCTACCC